>VZUI01043158.1:0-24373 GCA_013401135.1 Cettia cetti
AAATCTAGTTGTCTTTTTGTTTTTGTTTTTTTTTTTTTTTCTTTTTTGTTTGTTTGTTTTTTTTTTTTTTTTGTTCTTGACAACTGCTGTCTGTCAGAAATGTCAGAGAGGTAAGAAGTAATAGAACAAACCCAGGGTGCATGTCTGGAACTGATTCCGTTTGAGGTTGTAAGCTGCTGCTTGGAAAAACAAGCGCATGTGTTGGTGTGGCATTGCAGTGTGCCAGATTCTAGCAGTTAGGTAGATAATTTAAATATATTGGTTAAAAAGTTCACTTGAATTACCCTATGAAATGTGCACAGTTTTGGGGATGGAGACTGCGCAGAACCCATACATTGTGCCAGTATCACTTTTATTTACTGATGCAAGGTCTGCAAGTCTTAACTTTCACTGTTTATTTCTTTATCTGTTCTTTATGGGTTAATAAGCCACTTGTTTGAGTCGTCTTGATTTATTTAGAATGGAGTGAGATTTCTAACATTTGCTGCCTGCATGCATGTGGATTAGTGCTGTAAGGCAGTTATTGTTAACTTGCTTATTTCTCTCTGTGAGAAAAGAAAATTAAGCAATGCTCTTGTTTTCAGGGTTGACCTATGGAATAACGGGAATCTGGTACAGGACATCTTTCTAGGAGAAATTAAAGTTCCTGTGAAGGTGTTAAGAAATGATTCCTTTCAAGCATGGTGAGAAATGGTGGTTCAGAAGTGAATTTGCTTGTGTCTTGCACGTTTTCCCCTGCAAAGGTTATGTTTTATTCTGCCTATTCATTAAACCATGTCTTCCTGCTCTAATCTAGGTAAAACATGTTTCTAGAGTTTCCCTGCTCAGTAAATTAACCTTGTCAGCAGGTACATTTAGCCCTCTCTTCCCCCTAAACTGCACACAGTCACAGAACAGTTGGTGTGTTTGAGGGGGAAGTGTGGAGAGTGAAGGGAAGATGGACTGTCTTTTGGTCAGGCTGCTGGATTTTAGTGATCTGTGTGTGCTCTTCAGCCTAGCCAGCAAACCTGGAGCTTCTCAGAATTACATCACTTGTAATTAAATTCCTAAGTCAGACTTCCAGAATGACTGAAGAGTTTATTTGATCATTAAGTATGGCTTTTTTTCTTCCTTGGGGAGGCTCTGGAAGTATCTTCTAGAAGCAACCCAACATCATGTCAGGAGAGCAGGCACAGAAGCTGGAAGGGTGAGGTATGAAGGGAGTTCAGGAAAGAAACACTTCTGCATGGGACATCTCAGCACCCTCCCTTGTGATGTTTTTGGGAGCAGGAGCCCATCTCTTGCTCCTTCACTGTCCCAAATGCTTCTGTGGGAGGAAGGGATGAGTGCAAGGGATTTGAGTTCCTCCAAGTGTATAAAATACTCTGCTTTTAGTGAACCTTTCAGTACAGGAAAAAACACGGAGGAAGCGCTTTCATATCCACACAGAAAACACATGGGAAGGAAGTGTGTAAATAGGAACTAAATGTAACACAGGTCTTGGCCAGGAACCCTTATGGCTCTGCTCCGTGCACCCACCTCAGGCTCCCAGTGTCTTGGATGTTGAACTCAGGCTCTTGGTGTTTGAATGGGATCCTGTAGGTGCTTGTGTTGGGATTTCTGGTTTTTGCACGGTGTGTTGCAGACAGGGGCTTGTTCTGCCAGTGTCTGATCAGCAGCTGTATGACCATATTAACATAAAAACAGGCCTCTCTTAACAACCTGCTGAAAGATTGTATCAGCATGGCTCACTGCCAGTGAACTGTGCTTGTGGAACTTTTGGGATTGACCTAACTAATGTTTATTTTTCTGGAGTGTGTCTGCTAATATGCTTTGTGGGCACATCTTGCATTGAACATCCTCATATCCAAGTATGATCTGCTTAACAAAAACAGTTCTGTGATTAAAAATAACTAATCTTTTATACTATTGCTAATTTGAATAATATGGTTTTGAATGCAGCTGAAGTACAGCAGAGAAATTCTCTACTACTAAATATCTGGAAAATAAGCCTAAGAGTCATGCTGTTAAGGGGAGTGTCTCCTGGTAAATCAGTTTTATTTTGTTACCATGCCTTCATGGGCACTGCATCTGATTATGAAAAAAAGAAGTCTCATCTCCTGGTTGTAGAAGTCCAAATATCCATGATTGTTCAAGAATATTTGGTGATGAGGTTTCAGCTTGTTGGGGTGAGTGTTGATACTGTGACACCACTTAAAAGCTGTTAACATTTCTGTAGGGCTGCACCTCCTATTGGAATGCAGTAGAACTGCAGCCAATGAATTGGTAAATGTATTTTGTATCAAGAGTAGAAAAAATCTTGTTTCTCAAGAGTGAAGCCTTTTAATATTATGTGCTTCTTCTGGTCTCAGAAAAGACCATTTTAATTCTTCACACTGCTTGTTTCACCTGAGGTGTACCAACACCCTGAATATAACCTAGATGTAAAATCAGATGGCCCAGGGTAATCTCAAACTATTCCTGTAATCCCCTGTTAACCTACAAAAAGTATATAATATTTTACTGTTTACAAAGATGTGAGAAAATAAATATAAGTTCCATTATGTGTTAAAGATTAATTAAATGCTGCTCATTTTTTTACTCTTGTGTCTCGGGGGGGGTTTTGTGAATTTTTTGCTAGTTTTCAGATATAATGTATGTATAGTGAAATAGTTAAATGTGATACTTAGCTTTATCATGGTTTAGTCAGATCAATGAAATAGGTATCTAATATTTTATAATTGTATTGTTGCTTACAGGTACTTACTTCAGCCAAGAGAAAATGGAAACAAGTCTTCTAAAACTGATGATTTGGGATCACTTAGGTTAAATATCTGTTACACTGAAGACTGTGTACTTCCATCTGAGTACTACACTTCTCTAAGGAATTTGCTGCTAAAATCTTCAGATGTTCAGGTACTTTTGTTGAAAATTTCATTAAAGTGAAACTAAAAATGGATTATACGGTTGTGAGACAATACAAATTACTCATATCTAGATAATTGCTTTTGTTTCTTTGTGGTAATTACTTCTGTCACACCCAGATGAACAGCCTCTAGACCTTTTACTTCTGCTGCAAAGTACCAGGAATTTCTTCTTATTTTAGAAGAACCAGTGGAGACAGGGAAATAACCTGTGCTATGTGCCTGGAGGAGATAAAACACCTTCTCATTAGTTGCTCTTTTCAACATTGTATTTTTCCACTGGCCTCTATTGGTTTCTTGGATTTAGAGGTTTTCCAGGGACACTGATTCATTACTGGCACTGAAGGGCAGATAATTAACAAAAATGATCTACTTCAGAATTGATTTCAAATTCTACTTCTGAATTGCTTCTGCCTTCCCCAGGATGTTAATCAGCATGACTGGATTTCTCACCAGGACGTGGTGACAAGAGGGAAGTGTGGTAGAGGGTTTGCATAACATTGGGATGGGAGTCAGACTTTAGTAACCAGACCTCATATTCTTAGGTCTTTTACAGCTTTTCACCAGTTCAGTGTTAGTGACGTACTGACAGAGAAAGGAAAGGAAAGAAGGAGGAAAGAAAGATAGAGGAAGCAGATGTGACTAAAGATTCTGCTGGCCCATATTCGAATACTGCTTTGCTGGAATTCAGGATTAGCTGAGGTTATAGGTAGCAGCAGTCAGCAGCTGTCTTTTCTACTGAAATAATTTAGGTTTTGTATTGAAATTCCCAACTGTACAGTAGCAGCAAACACTTTAAAAGGGTAAGAACTTTTTTTAATGTTCCCTGATTGTAGTTTCAAAAGTCCTATAAAGATACATGACATTATAGTAAAACAATTGCTTTCTGCCTTTAACTTGGGTTTGTGACAAAACCATATTTTAACCCTTTAGGGAGAATGAGTGAGTAGCTACTGAATTCCATTCTTAAATGTATTTGTAGAGTAGATAATATTAATTTTTAAATTAAGTATCTCTGGAATGGAAGCTTTTAATTGCCATGTTACACAGCAAATATTGAAACTTTCTCTTAACAAACTATGTCTATAGTCTCATTAGATTTGATCTGTACTTTTTCAAATACAGAAAGAACATTTGACTACTGTACTTAGATTTAGTGTTCTGCCTTCTCACAGCCTATTTCTGCATCTGCTGCCTACATTCTGAGTGAAGTGTGTCGAGACAAGTACGATGCTGTGCTGCCTCTGGTACGGCTGTTGCTGCACCACCATAAGCTGGTTCCCTTTGTTGCAGCAGTGGCAGAACTCGATCTGAAGGACACCCAGTACGTATTTCATGTTTATTGATGTCATACTTTCTAAAGTTAATCCTGAGTTTCACAGGGCTTCATGATACAGCACTGATAAGTAAGGCCTTTGGTTTCTTTCTCTCATGTAAAACTGACTAAATATATTCATCTTCTAGTGCTCGTTTTTATAAACATTCACCAAAATCACTTTGAAGCTGGGAGTCAGAGTTAAGGGTGCTGGGCAGTTTGGTGAAACTTTGGCTTAAAGTATATAGTTTTTATTTTAAATGTCTTCATTTGGCTACTTTTCAAATTTTACTGTGCATTGAATCGGAACTTAAAAATTTAGTTGGAACTTATTAGATGGAACATCTTTAAATTGCTGAAAATCTTATCCTGTTTCCTTTAACACATGGCTTACATGGGGACTGCTCTTTTTCTGCAAAGATACCATGTAGTTAAGAATGTGGCCTGCATGCCTTGCAAGTAGGAAGCACGGGAGTTTTTCCAAGCAGCAGCATAAGGTCTGTGAATTTGCAGCTCTGTGGTTAGGGGAGAGAGAAAGCAGATGTGAGCAGCAACCACTGTGGTGCCACCAGTGGAGGTGTGGGAGGGATTTTGACACCACAGGACAGTTCATTGCAAAGCATTTAGTCTTGATTTAAATAATGTAAGAAAGCTTAACTGTGTAGAAGGCGGTGACTCATAGAAAATAATTCTCTAAACTGCATTTTAGTACACACATTCCATTGTAATTGAACTGTAACAAAGGGAGCTTAAACTAAATCTCTCAGATTAGAAAGATACACTTTGCAGAGCTGGCTGCCAGTTTTCTTCAACAGCTATGATGAATAAAAATGTAACCTTGGATTAAATATGTTTTGGTTTAAGTGTCTGGGTTTATTGGTGTAGTGTAGCAGTTTCATGTAGCTCCAGATTTTTTTTCACCATGACTACTGGGGAGGAATTGTATATTGCTGAAGTACAATTTTCATTATTTTGCAATTTTCTCCAGTTGTTCTTTCTCATGTTCCATACTGCACTATACCTTTAATTGTATAAAATTTCTTAGGCTTTTTCTTATGGTTTTATTTATGTTCCTGGGTTTGGTAATTGCTGTAATAATATTCTTGTTCATGCTCTTTTTGTTACTGAGTGCTGTTGCAAGCTTGGTATATATGTTCTGGAATTCCTGATTGAAATATATGATGAATATTTTTTTAAAATAATTATTTAATAGCAAGATAAGGTATAAATTGAATTTTGTAAGTGAACTTTTTGTTCTTCCCTCTATTCAAATAAAGTAACTTCTTTTCTTACAGAGAAGCAAACACAATCTTCAGAGGCAACTCATTAGCAACTCGGTGTGTAGATGAAATGATGAAAATAGTGGGGAAGCACTACCTAAAGGTTACTTTGAAACCTGTTATTGATGAGGTAGGTTATCCTACTGAAACTTCTTTGGGGTTGCTCAGCCCCCAGTGGTATCCTTGTCTGTTGGATAGGCATTCTTGTTTCAGCTCTGTGGTAGGAATCACTCAGGGGAATCCTAGAGGAAAAATTGATTGAGCAATAATTGGTTAAGTTTAGTGGGAGGAGCTGTGTTTTGCTATTTACATTCCAGATGCTTCAAAATAAACAGTCAATGAAAGTTGTTCCGGCCTCCAGCACATTGCAGAATTTGCCCATGTGATGCTTTATGTAATCAATCCATTTGAAAAGGCACAAACAAAAGTGAGGATGATCATTGCATGTTGTTATGGATGGTTAGAACCTATTGAGAATTTTATTCCTAGATCTAAGAATTTGGTTTTAGATGGGTGCATTTCCATACTTTCTGTCTGAAAATTTGAACTCCTATAGTTTTGTTTGTTTGTTTGTTTCAGATATGTGAGTCTCCTAAACCCTGTGAAATAGATCCCATCAAATTAAGAGAAGGAGATAACGTGGAAATTAATATGGTGAGTTTACCAGCTGGTCTCAAAATCTGACAGAAAAGCATATTTAAAAGAAGCTCTTTGTAGTGGAAAATGAGAAACTCCTAGTAGCAAAATAACTTTGTTTTCTGAGTAAACAAAGACAAAGCTGTATTTTCTTACCCCTCTTCATGAACACAGCAATGGAAAAGTCCGGTGAAAAATAGGACAGAGAGGAGAAGCTAAAGATGACAGTCATTCTTTCCAGTTTTTTGGGAGTTTTGATTCCTGATGTCCTGTACTCAGCATCTAGATTATGATGTACCTAATTAGAATTGCTCTAGCATTTTTCATTGAAGTTTTGCTGGCTGCTTCCCTCTTAGCAGAGTATGCTGATGTTTAAGGCAATAGTTGCTGCAATAAATTTAATGTTCACATTAAATATGGGATATGCATGGGAAATGCTCATTCCTTGTTGTCAAATTACAAAACCAGGTATTGATAGGTACTTAATATTGCTATATAGTGCTTATATACTTGCTTATATACTTATATACTTTAAGTAAATATCATTAAACTACCTTTGAACGGTAGTAATGCCATATAAACATTATGAGGCTTTTCAAATATGCACTGTACTCAAATTTAGTATTGGATAGTCAGACAGTGTTGTTTGTGCTGAGGGGAAAAAAAAGGAGAAATGTGAATGTTCATGGTCTGAAAAAATACCTTTTTTCCCAATTGCAGGAAAATCTCCGCTATTATGTGGACAAAGTGTTCCGTGAAATAGTGCGGTCGAGTATAAGTTGTCCTACCCTAATGTGTGATGTTTTTTATTCTTTGAGGCATCTGGCTGCCAAAAGATTTCCAAGTAAGTGTTCTCTAAAAACTTCTGAAAGTGGTGTTCAGACTGAAAACTTTTGCAGTTACCTTATGGGGATTGTTAAAATTCTTGTCTTTTCCAAAGCTGTGCCCAGAAGTTTGACAGTCAGGAATTTGTTTTTCTGTCAGGCTGTAAGTGAAACTTTGTGGTCAACCAAGAGGCATTTTTTGTTTTCTGATACAAAAATATGGCAAGTAAGAAACTGCAAAACAGCAGCAAATGAAAAGTCATCAAAAAAGGACAAGATAATAGAAGAAAAGCACAAGCAATACAGGAAGTGATTTATTTGAAAGATACTTAAAATTTGTAAGAGCTGTTCTGCTTATTGCTTCTAAAGAATCAAGATATGAGCTTGAAAATCAGTTTGGCATTTGCATCTTCACATGAATTGTCTGTTAAGGATGACCAGCACATTCATAACTTCCATGAGGTTAGCTCTAGTAGTACTATAGCTAAACTAGTTATGGGTAGTTTTGAGGAGGGTGGATAATAAAAATTATTTAACGTGTTTGTAAATATGACCAGTATTAGAATAGCTATATTCTTTCAGAATGGTTTTAATACTGGAGTAATGTAGTGGGTCTGAAATACTCATATTTCAGTAAATTAAAATCTGAAATGAAGCTACAGGTGATGAATATGCTACTCCTAATGTGGAACATTCTCTGTTCCATGTTTATCACCGAAACTGAGCCATAAATTGCTCTAGTTAAGACAGTCCTTTCAGAAAAGCTGACTTACCAGATCAGAGTGAAGTGGTCATTAGAGTAAGAATGTGATCTCACTGTATTTCCCAGTATAAAAGTAAATATATCCAAAATATTTAATGAGAAAAGTCTCGTTTGCATTATCAAAATTATATGACAGCGTGGGGTTTTGATGCAACTCAGAATTGCAATTACATTTGTTCCTTTGTGTTGACTGTATTTTGCATGCAGCATTAATGTATTTGAGTTATCAGTGAGTAGCTTTCCAGGTGAATAAATCCAATAGCCCCAGAGTTGCAGCTGCTGCAGCGTTTCATCTCTGGGTGTAGCATCCAGCCAGACCTAATTAACTGTGTATGTAAATGCTTGCAGTCATCTCATGGTTCCTCCCAGGGGAGCTGATGAGCCAGTTGTATGGGGATAGAACTTCTTTTCAGATAAATCAACAATAAACACTCCACTATTAGGAGAATATTTCTTGCCATGACCACCTTTCTCATTTCATGCACTTCATTGATTTTTCTATTCTATTTTAAAATATAAATGTCTTCTCTGATGTTACCTACTTAAGGATTTTTATGTTAACTGTCTTCATGATTTCCTGTTAAGTTCAGTGCATGTTACATTTCATGGTTTTTCTCTGCAGATGACCCTCATGTACAGTATTCTGCAGTGAGCAGCTTTGTGTTTCTTCGTTTCTTTGCTGTAGCCGTAGTCTCACCTCATACTTTTCATTTACGACCTCACCATCCAGTAAGTCTTGTGAAGCTTTGTTCTGTTTTATTCATACTATCAGATCTGTTGGTGTGGGAAGGCATAAGTTACTTTCAGTAACTGGGACATAAGATGACCAAATTTCTCTAGGTTCGGTTTCCAAAGGAAGTAAGATATTTGCAATTCTTTAAGCATCAGATACTTCAG
This sequence comes from Cettia cetti, assembly GCA_013401135.1. NCBI lineage: Eukaryota > Metazoa > Chordata > Aves > Passeriformes > Sylviidae > Cettia > Cettia cetti. The sequence goes on from VZUI01043158.1 coordinate 8,619, forward strand.
TTTTTATGGGGTGTTCTCAAATGATGTGGAAGAGCTTTCAATATTAAAGATGCTCTGCTCTTTTTGGGAATGTACTTCTTGGGTGAAATAGCAACGTGACTGAGGGTTCTTTAAGCTATAGGCCTAAACTTCCTCGGTTCTTCCACCCAGGAAGTTAAACATCCAGACATTTATTGCCATTTGGGTCTTAAACAGAGGTTGTAGCATTATCCAGTAATTGGTTTCTGTATTTATCCTGGACTCCACTAGTTGCAATGGGTTGACAAATTTTCCATTTTCATTTGTCAATACAAAAAAAAAAAAAAAAATTCAAAGACAGGAATATCAAGATTTAAAAAGCCTATTTTTTTTTCACATTAAATACAGAAAATGTATGAAATCAGCTGCTCCAGAGGTTATCATTATTACCTTGTTTTATCTACTTTGGTGTGTCCTGCCTTCAAAGGAAAAGGATACACTTACTGAAATTGTTTTCTTCGACATTATCCAGTTTTTTGAGTAAAAAAAAATTACAGGATTTTAGCACTTGAGGGTTAAACATCTAAACGGGAACAGCGAAGCCACTTTTGGAGGCTGTATTTATAATTCTGTATTAAAATGCAATCAGTGAGGTAGCAAACAAATTAAGTAAAAACATTAAAGACTAAGTTTAAAATTTCACTTTTTATTACGAAAACTTGAACCATTTGCCCAGCAGTAGTCCATTATGTTTATTGTTCAGAAGTTTGTTAGATGTGTAGTAATGATTATAGAATTCAAGGGTTTTAGATGTTTTATAAGTAAAAATATTACCCCAGTACTAATACTAAATTATAGTGGTAGTGACTAAAATATTAAACACTATGCAGTAGCTAGTAAACCATATCATATTTCATAGGCTTTTTTTTTTCTTTTGGGCCAAAGAAAAGGAATGAAGATGTACCAGATTTACTACATTGTGTAATATAATAACTTTTTTGACATTTTGAATTTTTAATCAGTTTTACCTGGAACTGTGAAAAAATGTGACTTCTGAATTTTGTTTCATTGTTTTAGGATGCACAGACTTCTAGAACATTAACTCTTATATCAAAAGCCATCCAGACTTTGGGGAGCTGGGGAAGTTTGACCAAAAGCAAACTTGTAAGGCTATTAAAATCTTTTCTCATATCAAACATTCTGTTTATTGAAAGTTTATATAAAAGTTTATTTATGCCAATGTACTTTTCCTTTCAGTCAAGTTTCAAGGAGACATTTATGTGTGAGTTTTTCAAAACATTTCAAGAAGAAAAATTTACTGAATCTGTTAAAAAGGTACCTTTCAACTATATTTTTTAAATTTTTGATGTATCTGATCAATCTTCATTACTAAAGGGTTGTGTTAGTATTCAGTTTTCTACTAGGGAGAAAAACAAAAGTTGTGGTCTGTTTCAGACATAAGAAAAAGCCCAAACCAAAAAACAACATAGCAAAACCAATACAATCAAATACACAAGCATTACACAAAGTGAACTAAGCTAATTTAGTTTAAAAAGTAAAGTGTACATTTTTTGAAAGAGATTTTATTGGCTCTGCTGTTTAGGAACTCATTAAAGAAAGCTTGTGTGGCTTCTGGGCATCCCTTGTTACATTGTTCCAAGCCTCTGCCATATGTTTTCATCTGTTGCATAAAATAATTCCTCTATTCAAGGAGAAACTGTACATTTATATTTTTAGAATAGCTTTTGGGGGTTTTATGTTTCTGAATATTGTATATTTATATTCCCTTTGGTTTTTTCCCTTAAGTTCCTGGATGATGTTTCCTCTACTGAGAGTAAAGAGCCCAGTGGTGTGAGCGAGCCAGTACATCTAAAAGAAGGGTGAATACATCTTAAATTTATGTTGTCTGTAACAGGATTGACTTCTGTCTTTTTTTAATGGCAGATTCAGATTAATGCTCATTAAAATGTCTGATATACTGTAGAAATTACTATATTTTTAATTAGGACAATTCTTAGTGTGTAGAATTATTTTAAAAGAACAGCTGCAAACTGTCATAATTCATCTTTTAAATACTTTGAAAAATAATTAAAAGCAGCTGAAAACCTGTTGAAGACTGCATTACTGTCACAGTTCAGTGTGTGCTCTGTTACGGATTTTGAGGATTGCATGTATTTTTAAAGAGCATTATCAACTTAGAATTATTCTACCTCCTGTATAAGCCTGGCCAGCTAAATGTTTTGCCTTTCAAGTTAGATAGAAAACTACCCTGTAATTGAAATATTTACCATCTAGTGATAGAATGCTGTTATATAGATTGAGGTGAAAGTCACTCTTTTTCATGTCTTTTGCTTGATGCTGATCGAGAATAGGTGATGATTTGAACAATATTCATGGGGAAAATATATTTCAATTTGTTTGAGAAGCAGGTTTATAAGAAGAGATTTTTCTGTGAAACAGGCATCCAAATTTCCAACAAGGAAGAAACATGTCTCTTACTAAGATACTGAATAGAAATGAAGGAGGAAGTTGTAGTGGATCAACACTTGGTTATAGTAATAAATTGATGGCTGTTGTTCAAAACCAAGTAAATAGCTGTGAGTACACTTAAAGTGTACTAAATGTACTTTGTCTGCCCTTGCTGTTGAGCCATGTCCAGTGTCATTTCACTGACATTCAGTTTCTGATCCAGATACGGCCAAGTACAATCACATGGAGAAAGTGGCAGGAAAGAGAGAATCTTGTAGTTAGATACACCTTACTCCCTTTTGTGAAAATTTGGAATTCTTGATCTGAATAAGTTACATATCCCTTCCAAATTTACTGTTACAAGCACCGGTCTGGACTGTGTGTTTTTCAAGCTCCTTTCCTGTTTTGGAACCCTGTGCACAATCTCCATATTGGGAGATAATCTTGAGGTCTGTTGTGAACAAGTAGTAGGTTCTTTTTAATGTACAATGAAGTAGATTTTTTCATGGCTGCATGATGAACAATAGTTTCTTACCTCAATAAATGGTTTTGAAGAGTACTGGTTGCATCTCATTTGACTTTATCTTTACAGAGAAATGTACAAAAGAGCTCAGGGAAGGACTCGGATTGGTAAAAAGAATTTCAAGAAACGATGGTTCTGTCTAACAAGTAGAGAATTCACATACCACAAACAGCAAGGTAAATAATGTTTTTTTTACAATTATTTTTATTTTTCAATATTGTCTAAGTGTTTGTAGCTTTTTTGTGCTTTTAAAAGTGTGTAATTTTTTTCTTTTCCTAAAATACTTATGATGTATTTTAGTTACTTTTGCCTTGATTAATAGAGGCTTCTGTCTGAATCATGCTTATTTTTTCAATAATAAAAATGCATATTTTTAGAGCATGAACTGCAATGTCAGTGCCCTGAGATTATAAAACAGTTTGTAAAGATTGCTTCACTTCTCTGTTTACAATTTTTTACAGATAAAGAACCAATTTTCACTATTCCAATCAAAAACATCCTTGCAGTGGAGAAACTTGATGAGAGCTCCTTCAACAAGAAAAATGTGGGTCAAAAGATTAGTTTATATGTAATTCTTGATATGTTCTTTAAATAAAAGATTGTAATTAGCTTATAGAGTTAATGAAACCACATTACTAAACACTTCAGCAAAAAGTCTTTTATGGCTCAGGAATAACAAGCTGTATGCAGTATCTCCAAGTATTCTGGACCTGGAAATTAACCTGGAAATTTGGCTATCTGATCCAAGTTTTCTGACTGATTTTGATTTTGCTCACCTTGCCAGATTTCTGGAATGAAGGTTAAAACTACATGACCTTATTACAAAGAACTTGAAATTACACTACTATACTATACTATACTACGATATTATTATATACTAATTATACTGCTATACTATACTACTTAGTACTACTAGAAATGTGATATTACCAAACTTGTAATTCCTTCTGGTGAGAGCTTCCTACAAGCCCTTCAACTGCTGACACTGCTGTCTGTGCTCATGGCCTCATTCTGGCCCTGGGACACATTGGTTATTTCTGTTCTTACGTCAGTCCAAACATCTGAGGCTGTGATGAAAGAACAACTGTCACTAAGGCCAGTGATGGCTAAAGGAGAGACTTCTGGGAATCTTCTGTTGCTGTCAGGATATGAAGCATGAAGGTCATGCTTCATGAAATCCAAGGTCACACTAAAAGATACGTGGATGAAGAGTACAGAAGATGCATCCTGTTCTAATTCATAAGGGTTCTTTCTTAGGTGAGGAACTGGTGTAGACAGAACACAGGGAGCTGTTCTCCTGGTGCTTTTTTCTATATAATTGAAAGAGGTGAAAAGCCTGCTGTTCCCCCTTGTCTCACTTTCTGTTTTAATTTGAGTTTGTGGAATTTCCTGAGCACTGAAATCTATATTGACATACTTGAAGTTGCTCAGTAACTGGATTTCTTTACTCAGCAGAATGATGTGTTTCTTCTGCAGATGTTTCAAGTACTCCATGGAGAAAAGCCTCTCTACATCCAAGCAAATAACTGTGTAGAAGCCAGTGAGTGGATAGAAGCTCTCTGCCGGGTAACGAGGTGCAACCAGAAGAGGCTGAGCTTTTACCACCCCTCTGCTTTCCTGAACGGGAACTGGCTGTGCTGCAAGGCCACGGCCGAGAGCACCGAGGGCTGCGCGCGCTGCACCGCGTAAGTCCCTGCGCGCCGGGAGCTGCAGGGAGTGTGCGAGTCACTCTGCAGCTGGGCAACAGGAAGCAAGGCTTCCCCTGTCTAATTCAGCAAGAGATGCCACAAAAATGTCCCAGTGATAAAGCACCAAGTACTGGATTTCTCTATTCCTTTGTGTGCCACCCTGTGGAGGCAACCGGCTCAGCGTGGAAATCACAAATATCCAGTGGCTGAGATCTTCTCACACGGAATAATAGATTTAATTCAGATGCCAGGTTGAGTGCAGAAATATGACACACCTATATCATCTGTATGAAATAAAATACTTGCTGCAGAAACTTCAGCTTGGAAGTCTTCTCTCCATAATGACTTAATGTCTTGTTTTATACAACCACTTTTTTATTTGAACTTCACATATTTTTAAGGAGTGCCCTAAAAAAGTCAGCTAAATCTTGGATGTAGATTCTGACAAATCATGTGGGGTTTGTAGGTATGTCAGAAAAATTAATAACATTTTAAAATGCTGTAATGCCTTTTTAGAAGCTGATGATTTCTGAAAACAAACAAATGCTGTGATTTCTTTTAAAAATAAATTTATGCTTAATTGGGTAGGTTATATAAACTATGTGTTAAGTTTTGTGAAGCTGCCTATGAGTGATAAGCATATTAAAAAGGCTATGTATATTGAAAAAAAATCAGTTTTAACTTGCTTTCAAGAATTACTGATATTGATTACCTGTCTCTTTGTTCACCTTTTAGAGATGTTCCTGCTGATACTCAAATTGAGATTGATGGAGACAGAGAGACAGAAAGAATTTACTCACTTTTCACTATCAACAGGTCTAAACTACAAAAGTTGGAAGGTACTGAAATGATAATTAAGAAGAATTACACTGATACTCAGTTCTAATTCTCTAGGACAAGAAGATAATTTTGAACAATTAACTGAATTTAATGATTCACCTGAAACTAATAGAAAGCAGAGAAAGAGATTGAATTTTTATCTTCTCAGTGCCCTGATGTCTGATGTTCTTCAGGCATTTCTTTACAATAAATATCAGGCATTGTTCTAATTGAATTCATATATATATAATACATTTAATACTTTAAACAGAGAGACTGCAACTTGTAGGTGATTGCTTTTCTGCCTTTGCTTTCCCTTTCCTGACCATGTGATGAATTGTATTAGACATGGTTTTGCTGCAAGAAAGAACTGAACTTCTCTTAATGTGAAGAGATAGCTGGGTGCTTGAGATGCTGAACACAGCTGGCAGAGAATAAGCTATAGAATTGTAAATACATTTAGTTGATACTGCCTCCTGCTTTTATCTTAATCCATTTTATGTATAAGCCAGAGTAACTTTACATTTCAGAATTCTGGAGTTACCATTTGCATGGGAGTTGGATTTGTTTTTCAGTTGTTGAAATTCTAAATGGGATGGTTGTGGTTGTTTTTGTAGAGGCTTGTGGAAGTATAGCAGTGTATCAAGGTCCTCAGAAAGAACCAGATGATTATTCTAACTTCACCATTGAAGATTCTGTAGCCACTTTTCATACACTTCAGCAGATAATAGATATACTAGAAAAGTTGAGTGAATCACATGAAAAATACCAGAAGAAGAGATCATCCAGTGCCAAATATGGCAGTGAGTAAGTATCTTAGGTAACTTGGACATTGATAAATGTGTATTTTGAAAAAAAATAAATCATGGGACAAGGTCAGACTAGAGAGGGGTAGAGATAATGAGGGTAGAGTTAGACAACAGACATGGAGAGAATAAGGTACATCATTTGTAGTGCAGCTTTTTACCACTTGTTGAAGATCCGAGTTCTTCTGGTGTGGATTCATCTGTTCCTGTTGAGATTCCTGTAAGTGGATGCAGTGACTCTTTTGTTCCCTTGTGACTTAGCATTTCAAGTGTGCACAAAATTTATTCATAACAGTATGTCTGCCTTCTATTTTTTCCAAAATTTTGATTAAGTATCTGAAATATCAAGTAATATGAAACTGTCAAAATTTTACTGCAGAAACATATCTTTCAGGTACTATATTTATTGTTTGTATTTCACTTGCTATACTTGATAATAAATACTATTTCTTGTGAAGGTAAAAAAACTCTATTCTTTGGAGCACATTCTTTAATTCTTTTCCATCCTGGCTTATGCCTCTGGAACACCACTAGCAAGTTTTTAGATTTCTTCTTTGCATCAACAAGGATTGATTCACCAGGGGAAAAAAAAAGAAAAGCTCAAACCCTGATTTGGTTTGCCTAGGTTAGTGTTTGACTCAAGTTGTTCAGAAAAATTGACTGTGATTTAGAAGTCCCATGTGAAAGTAAATGAGGTTTTTGCAAATCACTAAATTTCACAGTTAGTGGTAGAAATGGGGTTTTTTACTTCATAAATTAAAATTGCATGATGATAACTAGAAAGCAAATGTTAATCTTAAAAGTATTTACATACAATATTTTGGTTTTTTGCAGAGAAAATCCGATTGTTGGAAAAGTTTCCTAACAAAAACCAACTGGCCCACTTGGATGAAAAAAGAAACTGGAATTGTTCTAGAGTGTTTTGGTTTTTTGTTTGTTTTCTTTTTTTAATTCATTATATGCATTTTTGCAAAGTATTTAAGAATGAACATAAATGCTAGTTGTGTTGACAATCTATTTAATATTTAATAGAAAAATACCTTCTTGGAAATCTGGTCTTTAAGGTTTATTCTCATATTGCTGAAGAACCTGAAGTTCCAGGTTCTTGAAGTAACAGATGTGAATAAATCTAAATGTTGTTTTGCCATTGTTGTCATATTGGAAAGAACTTTCTAAACAAATAAGCTCTTTCATGGAAGAAAATCCACACTGTTTTTGTTGGTTGGATTACATCTCAGTACATACACTGCAAACTTGCATGAGTTTACCATGAGTGCCTGCCCTGCTGATATGGATCTTGAAATAGAAATCCCAAGATTTTATGATGTGGAAAAGATCTGAAGCTTCACACTCGATACATTTGACTTGTTTTTTCCTTGTTTTAGGTGTTGTCAGGACTTGATTTATCTACAGTTGAAGTTCTATAGAACCATGCAGTATGCTGCAAATAATCTGGACAGCAGATACCAGTGTTAGTTGTGTGTTACTAAGTACTAAAGAAGAAATCAGGGAATTTACCTTGTACCTCTTGTTTACATTTGGAGTGAATAATATATGGAGTGACATTAGACCACTATCTATTTTCTTTAGCATTTTTTAAGGTACATATTTTTTCTTAATCTAAAAAGCAATGCAGGGTAGTAACATTCTTGTTAAGTAGGTTTGCCTACAGATAGAAAAATTCAAGTGTGAACAGACTGTGGTTAAGTACTGATCAATTAACATCATCCCATGTATGATTTAATTTCTAGTTTTTATAAAAAGTAACAGCTACGTCCAGCTCAACTTTTGACTACAAATCTAATAAATAATCTCTATTATAATCACTCAAAGCACTTTAGATATCTGGACTATCCCAGATTATTTTTAGATACTTTGTAGTATCTGCTTGTTATGATCAGTTGAATGATCAACATTGTTTTGTCTTTAAGCAATGCTTCAGTGAATATTTTTGTATCTTTAGTTACACGGATTCCTATTTGCCACTTAACACAAATTTAAACTGGCATTCCTGACTTCAGTAAGATTAATTTTTGCTCACTTTGTCTGAGAAGTTACTTTTCTGCTGAGAAAAAGTATATGTATATAACCAGGAAAAGAAGCAAAGGAATTACTGTGGCAACTTTGCTTCATCAGTATTAAATACAATGGTACTTGTTGGAATATTATTTTTAATAAAAGTTGTATGTGGTACTTTTATTTTTAAAGCATTTTCTGTGGGGTATTTTGTTGTTTTGCTGGGTGTTCCTTTAGTTTTGGTTTTGTTTTGTTTTATTTTTCCAATCACAATTTGGCCCCATTAATTAGGAATGTAACTTAGAATAGAAATCCACAATGCTTGAAACAGTAAGATGTTGAAATTACCACACATTTATTATACTGTTGTAAGAAGGCTTTCTATAATGGAAGCAAGGTGGCAAGACAGGATTGAAATTTCTGTGGAATGAATGTAACTTGTTAAAATGACTTTAGTTTAATACCAAGATATTTTAGAATATATGGGATTCAGTACTAGGATCTGCAACATCACAATCATTTAATCACCTCAGCTGGTTTTGCCTTTTCCTTTTTTACACATTTGATGTGTTCAACAGGACTTTTATTTGCCAACAGTTAAAACTGAGGAAGAATACAGCAATGCCAATAAACGTGTTTTGCCAAGGTAAAGGTGAAGATTTTAATTGCCATTAATCAAAAGCTGCCATTAAACAAAAGTTGAATGTGGTTGAGTGTCAGGATTAGGTTTTGTTGTATATGAATTAACCCTGTGGCAAACCCTCTTCCTTGGAGCCATTTTCTGTTGTTTTCAAAGTCAAATTTATGAAAAAATGAGTAGTAGCAGTGTTGGGGTTTTATAATATGCACTTTTTTTTGTTTTGCTTTGGTACTGGAATATTGAGGAAAAAACCCAGAAGGCCATTGAATATTTGTGACCATTAAGATTTGATTTCTCATTTTATAATGTTTTAAAGTGCAGTAGATGTTCTAGAATTTAATTAGGTACAAGTAGGATGATTAATAATAAAAGTTGCCTTCATTTTGATTAGTCTAGAAAAGTGATGTTATTCAGTAATTAGTTCTGTTAGGATTGTAAAAGTTTTAATATTATTATGATGATGTATTGTTGAATGTATTTTTATTTAAATTTTATTTTCTTATCAAGACATTAAAATGTTTTGTAACATTGCTTGAGAATAACTCAGAATAAATTACAACAAAGCTGAGATAAGCTGTGTGTTTACTGTGAGGCCTGGCTTTTAAAATGTTAAAATTTACCTGTAAGGGGGGTTACATACAGGACTTGGGTATAGAAAAACCTAATTCATGGCCAAACGGATGCAATTTACTTGAAGTTCTTACAAATAGTTACAGAAGCATATTTAACTAAGGTTTATGTGATTTATGCACATTAAATAAACCAGAAATTCTTTAATTGCAGTAAGGAGACTATATCAGTGTTTCTTTGTCCAGCTGTGATGGGACTGCTGCTGAAATACTTTTTGTATTCCTGGGATGCATCATAACAAACAATGTTTAAAAAAAATAATTTCAGAGTTGAAGAGTAGAACTGTAAGAATTGGGAATATAGCCTTTAATTCAGCTAAATTACTTAAAAAGGCACTTTGTGTACCTAAATCAAGGACAAAAACATTGATAATTGGTTGTTCTACAATCAAAATAAGATTTTAAAAGATCTAGTGACAGTGTTCATGAAAGGCCTCTGTTTTATAAGCATTTAATTAGGTACAGAAATTAAGAATTTTAAGTAGGTATTCTTCAGAAGAATATTTTGGGTAAATTGTTTTTTCAAATAAAAGTAAATATATGATCTTGCTGAAATGCTTTTAAAATATTCTTTGTTACTAAATGTTTATGGGAAATAACAAAATCTATCCATCTTGTGTAATACAATTTTTCATAGAAAATCTTGTACGATCAAGATTTTTTAAGTGTTTGAGTCCATCCTTATTTTAGCATAATTACTATTGCAAATGCCATGGCAGTTCTATGAAGTCTAGTTAACAATTTCACCAAAAAGAGGATGTAAGTCATTATACTGATTTTAGAAACTTTATGGAGCCAAACTATTTAGTTTGCTTTAAGGGGCTGTGATTATGTTCCCCACTTTCATCTTTTATTTTTGGTCATTCTTCATATACAGGGAGAAAAAGCTGAGAGAATCATAGAACAGCCAGAGTAAACCTAGTGTGTGACTTGAATTCAAGACTTACAGGTAAAAATCTCTTACCTGGTCCCTCTGATTTCTCATAAGGTCGAAGATACCCCATGCTTTCTGGTGGCAAACTCCAGTGTGTCCAGCAGCAGGGAGAGAGGCTGATGTGTGAACTGTGAAGAGCAGAAGGTTCCAAGGGCAGGCAGCCCCGTTGCAGCAGCCCTTCCCTCCGAGCAGGCACAGGCAGTGCCCAGAGGGTCACTGCTGCACCTCCCCGAGAGCTCAGCTGCAGCTCCCAGGGTTCAGCTCAGCCCTCGCCCTCTGCTCGCTGGGACACTGCTGCTGCAGGACACAGGAACAGGCCTGGCAACAGCAGAGACAAAATAAGTAAGAAGGAAACGCCCCTTTCAGAATCAAGTGATCTACAGTAATGCTCAGACCTGACAATTAGCTGCATCTTTCATGCACAGACCGTTAAAGTACTTCATGAAAGAAGGGAAAATATCTACAGTTCGATCTCTTCTTTCCATACTGGGTAAAGGAAGGCATTATGCTTTGTATAGCAATGCAAATTTGAAAAGCCCGTGAGGAAAGATATATAACTTTTTGAAACACAAAACAACCAAAGTAATTCATCTAGCTTCCTCCTGAGCAGTTAATTTATATTCCAGTTGAGTTCTTCCATTCCGTCATGGTGTGACGTTTACATGGGTTTGTTATTTTGTTATTATTTATGCATATACTTGAATTTTAAATGCATATTTTTGGCACTACCTTGGCCAAAATCTAAAAATAGAAAAGTAGGTTAAGGTAAAAAAACAGGTGTTGTGACATGGTGCACAGGATATAACATCTGCCAGCGTGAATAATGAGAAGATCAAGTTTGCCTGTGCAACACCTTCCAGTAATTTAAATATGTGAGTATAGGGAGTTCCTATAGGCAAGTTATGTGGCTTCTCTTCCTATTATTTTTATTTTTTGTTTGAGGTTTTGGGGATTTTTTTGAGGAGGGGAGGTCTGGTGTGGATTGGAGGGCTGGATTTGCTAAGAGTGGCTTTTGGGGTCTATCCCGATACTAGGCAGGATCCACATATCAGAGAAATGTTAAAAATAAGAATACAGACTGTGCTACCTCACAAATTTATAGGAAGTGTCCATATTTCAAAATACCCAACAACAGAACAACATAATTTGGTTTCTAGTTTTCAATTCAGAATGCAGTTCCATTCTCAAACAGCTAACTACAGTTAAAATAGGCAAAATTTTATCTTCACAGGTTTTCTAAATTAAAGACTGAATATGAGATCGTCATCTAAGCTGAAAATCAGCACTGTTCAGAGGTAACAGTAATAGCTGAGTTTTACTCCAGAGTAAAACAATTAGCAAACAAAAACACAGTACAGAATTTCATAAAGTCAGGGTTCTTTGTGTCTTTGGCTTTTAATCTCTGCTGCAGAAGGTGAGATGGATGAGCCAGGGTGTTGTGTGAAGAATGGAGAAGTTCCAAGGGTTTAGGCTTGATTAAAGCAGCTCTGCAAAGTCAGTATCTCTTTAGTCTCTTGTGACACAGGGTTTTCTATTAAAGCAGAGCTTCCTGTGCAAAAGTCATTAAGGGTTTTTTTTTCATAACTTCTGTAAGGATTTCCCTTCTGTGTATTACATGTCATGAATGTTCATTTATTTTACTTGAAGAGTAAAGCACAGTGCATTTAAGAATTGGAATTACTGCTACTTTTCTGTCTTTGAGCTCATTCCTGAACTTGGATGAAGTTCATGCCAAATCACATTTATAGGAATATCGCATTTATAGGAATATCCAGATCCCTTTCTATGCTGTGCAGCAATATATTTGTGATTTCTTCCCATCCAGCAAGATCCTCCCAGTGCAAAAGCATGCAGTTTGTTCCACAAATACATTTTTTCCCCTATTCCTGTTGTGATTTCCTTTATATTTCTGTATGTCAGCTACATGCTTCTGTTTCACAGAAACTGTACCTATCAGCATTGGAGTCTGGTTTCCATTTTGGCAATTGCATCTGGCAGCTTCAGTAAACCCTTAGGAGCTGCTGCAGGTGGGTTTGTCACAGGTGGTGGTGTGCTCATACAGTGCTGTTCTCTGTGCTGTCTTTTCTCTCTTGCAGCCCCACTGTAGCCAAGTCTCAGCCCTGTTGGCCATTAATAGATAGATGTAGCATATTCCTATAGGGAGAGGCACAGAGAGACACAGGTAACCAGAGTTTCAGAAATAGTTTTGGTGGAGAAGTATGCTTAAATTATTTTCTTTGGCAGATAAATTGACACAGTCCTCAAGTGTTTTGATATATGTTAATCTATTGACAGAACAAACAGTAAGTGGGATAATACAGTCCAGCACATGCATCAGTTGGCCAAGATAAACATGTACTTACATAACTGTTCTTTGCATTATCATAAAACTGACATTTTTGTAAAAGCTTTTTTTTTTAATAAAAATTTTCACGAAGTCACGGAATCACTAGGTTGCAAGAGACCTTCAAGAGCATCGAGTGCAACCCAGCCCTAACACCTCAACTAGACCATGGCACCGAGCGCCACATCCAGTCTTTCTTTAAACACATCCTGGGATGGTGGCTCCAGCACCTCCCTGGGCAGACCATTGCAGTACTTTATCAATTTTACAGTAAAAAAACCTTTTTCCTAATATCCAACCTCTATTTCCCTTGGTGCAGCTTGAGACTGTACCAACCCCCACCTGACCACAACCACCTTTCAGGAGGCTGTAGGGAGAGATGAGGTCACCTCTGAGTCTCATTTTCTCCAGGCTAAAGAGCCCCAGCTCCCTCAGTTGTTCCTCACAGGGTTTGTGTTCCAAGCCCCTCTCCACCCTCGTTGCCTCCTCTGGATGCGCTCAGGCCCCTCAAGGTCCTTCCTGACCTGAGGGGCCAGAGCTGGACACAGCACTCCAGGTGTGGCCTCACCAGTGCCAGGTACAGGGAAGCATGACCTCCCTGCCCCTGCTGGCCTCACTGCTCCTGATCCAGGCCAGGATGCCATTGGCCTTGTGGCTCCCAGAGCACACTGCTGGCTCGTGTTCAGCTGCTGTCACCAGCATCCCCAGGTCCCTTTCTGCCTGGGCACTGTCCAGCCACACCGTCCCCAGCCTGTAGTGCTGCAGGGGGTTATTGTGCAGGACTTGGCACTTGGATTTATTAAGCTTCATCCTATTGAACTCTGCTCACCCATCCAACTGTTCAGGTCTCTCTGCAGAGCCCTCCTCCCTTCCAACAGATGGACACATGTTCCCAGCTTATTGTCATCTTCGAATTTGCTAATGAAAAACTCAATACCCTCCTCTATGTCATCAATAAAAATACTTTCAATTCTGTTTTAGAGTAAACAAACTGGAAAAAGAAAACAACAAAAATGTCATCAGATTGTAAGAGGAAAGGAGAAAGGGGGAAAAAAAAGGAACAAAATCAGACTATTTCCAGACATCTCCATTCTCAAAGGATTTGTGAAAATTTATGCAAGGCATTATATATCCTTTTAAACCACTGTCTGCAATATTCAGAATTTAGTAAGGTGTATAGAAAATGAAAATGCAAAGCTGCATCTACATTCATTTGAAATGGGAGTAAGAATATGAACAGAACACTTAGGGCAGTTACGTAAGTTGGGTGTCAAACACTCGGAACTTGGAGTATTTTTTACATGGAAATGATCAGAATAGATGAATTATGCTGCATAATTACTTTGAAATTATCACAGAATGATTGTAGATTGTGTAACATAAAACAATATTACAAATTTAGATACTTAGTATTAGAAATACTGCATTCTCAGCTGACAAATTCTTTTCCCATTCTGTAGCACACAATTGGCTTTAATTCTAGCTGAACAATCACTTCATGGGCTGAAAGGAACATGGTTTGAGTTCTCATTTTTAGATATTCAATTTGGAATGTTTTCAGTGAATGAGATGAGGAAATGTCCAGTCTGAAATAATGTGATTTTTATTTACAGTTAAAACCAGCGACAATGTACATAGGGAAAACCCTCTGAAAGAGGTGTCGTGGTTTGTGCCACTCTCCCTTGTGTGACCTCCTTAATGTCATGTGTGACTGCAGGGGACAGATGAATTACAGACTGCCAGAACTGCTTCTCAAAAACGGCTTGAATTTTTTCTTATACAGCTCTTTAGATGATAAAAGAGCAAGAAAATAATTTTTAGGTGAGAAGTTATCACTTTATTTCTCTAAGGCAGTATGGACAGAGTCAATTTGCTCAATTTTGTGTCATACTTGCTCTGCTTTCACTGCTGCTCAGAGTGGGGTTTATAATTGACTTTGCATCATGTACAGCACATGTGTGATGGTTTGATAGCACTCAAACACAATTATAATCTCTGTCATACTTTGCTCTTTGAACTGAAGAAGAATTGCATCAGGGATACAAGGCAAATTGTATAAATTTTATAAAACCCAAAACTCCAACAGTATTTGTTGGGGTTTTTTTAATTATTATTCTCTATTTAGAAGTTGTTGACATTTTACATAGCAGAATTTAAATGTACTTAAATCTCAGATTTTTTTAATTTTAGGAACAGATACATTCAAATTTTTAAAATACATGCAATAGGCCATAGAAATGCAATATATTATCAAAGGAAAAGTATGTATACATTTTCTTTTCGAGCTTTTACAAAAAACAATTTTTCATTTAAAACTTTCTGGATTACATCTACTCCCAGCAATTCAAATTCAGAAGTGCCATGATGGTTTTGAAAATGGATGGAAAAGAATGATGAGTTAAAACAGTGGAGCTGGCAAAGGGAATTGAACAGTGTGGATTGAGAAAAGTCTGAATCAGCCAAACTAAAACACTTCATTCACGTTGTTTAATAGTGTTCAAGGTGCTTCGTTTAGGATCGTACAAACACAAAATCTTTAGTATCATTTTTGTTTTTTACTTAATTACCAAGGTGGCCAAGGTGCACGCCACTGCTGAAGTGTTTCGCTTATTCTGTTACCGGCCTTAGGAAACGTGTTGCGAGTTGCAAGATTGGGTTGTCTCCCCGAACTTAAGGCAGCCCAGACCATTGGTGAAGTTGTGATTGATTCACTTGCACTCTGCGTTCTGAGAACAGCCTTTATGAGCAAAGCCAACTGGGCACCTGCTAGGTGTCCTGCTGAAACACAGAAGGTGCTTTAAAGCTCCGTCAGTGCATTCGGTGCGGCAGGAAGGCCTCCTCACCCGGCGGGGCCTTTCCCGCGCCGCCGCCGCCGGGCCCGTCCCGCTCGGCGCGCCGCGGGCGGGGCTGCGCTGCCGCTGCCGGAGGG
>VZUI01043169.1:0-35530 GCA_013401135.1 Cettia cetti
CCGGGCACGCGTGGGTGGGAGCGTCTCCCGTGGGCGCCCCCGGGGCGCGCTCCGCCGAGCCGCCGCGGCCGCGCCCCGCAGGCGCTTGCTGCCCGGGACGGGGCGGGCGGCACCACGGGAAGAGGTGACCGCTGAGGCCGCCAGCGGCGACGGCGTCGGCTGTTCTAAGGGATGTCTGCACTCTGCATCGGAGGAGCGAAGGGCGGCGGTGGGAGTACGATAGCGCTCGGGCAGATCCGAGCTATAGGCGCTGCTTGAGCTGGGGTTGCAGCTGCCTTGGGGGGGCGAAGCCCAGCGACGGTGCCTGTGCCGTCTTCACCCTTCCATGCGACCGCAGCCCGGCGGGGCGGGCGGAGAGGGTTGAGCCGCCCGGTGCCGCCGAGCGCTGAGCGGAGTGGAATGGTAGTTTTCCAAGTCTTGGCGGGCGGGCGGCTGCGGTGGTTCAGCCTGGTACCTCGAGGGGAAGGTTGGGACTGCGGGGCGGTGTCCTCAGTCTTTTAAGATGCAAAGCCAAGGGAAGTCCCCCCACCACACCTCCCACTTTTGCACCGGGGCACCTCCGCACGTGCGAGCTGGGCACTCCCGGGCGGCGGCGCCGAGGCCGGGACAGCCCGTGCCGCCGGCGGTCCCGGGGTGGGGAACAGATAGCCCCCGAGCCCCCGCCGTCCCATCGGCCCGGCCCACAGCCACCGGCGGGCGCCCCGTCGGGCCGGGCCGCCGCGGAGAAGGCGCAGGTGGAGGGGCCCGCCCGGGGCCAGGCTCCCGCTGTCCCTCCTGCTCCCGGGCAGCAGGGGCGCCTGGCTGCCACGGACGTGCGGGAGGAGCCTTTCGCGACGCCGCGGCTGCCCTCGCTCTCCCTGGAGCCCTGGGGCGCTCCCGGCGGCTTCCCGCAACAATCCGAGTTGGGGACCAAAGTGAACCGCCATCCTCGCTCCATCCCCGAGGAAGCAGAGGGCCCGGCGGCCAGACGGGAAGAGCACGAGAACAACTGTTCCCATTCCCTTCAGGACGTCTCTGAAGGCAACCAAACCTCCTTTTTCCACCCCGCCGGCTCTCCGCGGGAAGCTTTCCCTGCCGCGGCTGCCGCTCTTCGGCACAGGAGGCATTTCAACCCCGGCCTTGGAGGGCGGCAGACGGGACCACACCAGGTCAGGGTGTGCCTCTGCTGGGGCCGCTGGTCACGCAGGGCCCCCACGCTGCTCGCAGCCGGGCCCTGTGTTCAGCCCGGGGCATCCTTGCTTTCTGCAGGCACCCACATGGTTATGAGGAGTGTCCCGCCATGAGACCTCACAGAAATGTCTCAATGCTTTAAAACACTGCTGTGGTGGGAAAGCAGAAGAAAACCAGTCCAGGATCTCTTTGTGTGAAATTACAGTCTGTTTCAGTTGCCGCATATCTCTGGCTTGCACGTAGACAATAACTCCAGCTTTCCATGGCTAGAAGCTGCTGTGAGCCCTTCCCTGCCTTGCTCACTCATGCCCCACTCCACAGTGTTTGTCGTTTCTGGGCATAATTCAGACACAACCAACCGTATTACTGCTTTGTACGTTTTTATTTACTGTTTTAATAATACATGACAAAGCAACTTTAAAACAGATTTCAAAATTTTAACAATTTCTGGAAATTTTACATTGCATTACATTTGAATCTGGTGCACAGCCTTGTAACTAGTTACAGATCAGGAAGCGATGGTAATCTGTCTCTGGGGAAAAGGCCAAATGTGCGTGGGGAATGGACAAAACCCAGCCCCTGTGGGTGACTGCTGCCGCCAATTGTCACGTTTAGGAGAGCTGAGGAACCGAGCAGGATCAGGCCGTTATGCTGGCATCATGAAATTTGCCTTCTCTAGCTTTGCAGCTGGGAACACACAATTATGAATGCTGAAAGGAAGCGCTGCAATTATCTGTGTGGTTTCTGTGAAATAAGGTCTTTTGAATAAGAAATCGGGGAAATTTGAACACTGTGGCTATTGCTTTTATTTTCATTTAATTTCTAGTGGAACTGATTAAGAATGATCATTACATTTCAGCAGCAATCAACCAGATAGTGTATTTCTATTCCTTTCTTGGTACCCCAGAGATTAAGATTCCTAAAAATCTAATGCAAATGAGAACAAAGCAAACATGATTTAAAAGTTCATCACTTAGTCACAAAGCTCAGAGGCAGAGGAGAGGGCTGGATATACTTCCCATAAATGGACATCTCCAACATAAGATTACACACACAATATTGACCTTTAAAACCGGCTACTAGCTTTACAGTAAAGTCAATAATGAAATAAACTGCCATAGTATGCTATCCAATTAATCGTATATATTAAATTCCATGAGAGGGACACTTGTCACAAACAGGTCATCCCAAAATTTAGGCAATGTAAACTAAAATAAGCAGAATTTCCCCCATGGTGCTCTTGTATTTTTTTTTCCTGTAAAAGATTTTATTAGAAACAGTAACTAAGGTTTTCTGAAGGTACATATGGAAATTTGAAAGCTTAACTAGGGAACTATAAAATAAATTATTATTTTGATTGGATGAGACTGATGAAATGGAAAAAAATAAATATGCACTGAGGAAAGAAAACTAGATTTAAGCTGTTCAATAATTTTAGGCTATAGCAATGGTACATGAAAGAAAGCTGATTTTTATATGTGACAGACAGCATCCCTTTGCAATGGTGTTGGGCTGTAAACCACAGTAATTTATATTCACATGAACACACACATAAACTTGAAACATTGAAGATTAAAAAAAAGGAAACACATGGTATAAAATGATAAAAAAATTTATGCTAATAAAAGCCAAATGGCAGCAGGAGCATCATCAGCAGCTAGAACTGCTGGATAAGGCGCCGGCGCTGTGAGGTCTTCCGCAGCAGTCGTCTGTAGTCATAGGGATTATCTTCAGCTTTGCTCTCTTCCAGGGGTCTTTCTGCAACCCTCGACCTGGGGATTAAGCACAGAAGTGTTTTAGAAATTAAAGTCAAAACATTTACCTTGGCAAACACTCCTAATCGACTGCTTAACCTCCACCCTTGTGGGGGAAAAACAAAAAGAGAAAGAAAAAAATCAGCTGACTTTGCTAGGCCTCTTCCTGTGCTGCACAAAACAGGCACCTCAGAACAAACACATTATATGCTAGAAGAAGATGAACACAGAAGAACAACATGTTCTTCCATGAAGGGGACATTACAAAAGGACATAAAAACATTGAGAGCATGGGGATGCTTTGCAGTAGCATTTGCCTGATGGTTACTGCACCAGATTTTCAGTTTCATAAATTTGTTTGCTCTGTATTTAATCTGCCTGTGGAGTTCACTGTAAGTGTCCATCTCATTTTATTTTATTTTCAGATAGCAAGATGCATTTTGGATGCCACCTCTGACAGGCTGGAATAGTGATGTGGCATCAGCTGTTACCATGGAGCAAGATTAAAACTAAAAGACAGTTATTTAAAAAGTAAATTACTCTGAAATAATTACAAAAATTTGTAGTGTTCTACACTTAAGGTGCCCTCACCACTAGTCCTGTACCATTGTCAAAGGTAAATTTCTAAATAAAAACACTCAATACTTCATTTCTGTAGATTGAAATGGCTGTACAGTCTTTATATCCTGGTGACCCTATTCAAGAGATACTGAAGTGCAGGAATGTTTATTAATTGCACTCATCTGCCCTCTGAGGTAACTGTAAATTTAGAAGTTACACATATTTTGTTTCACTATGACTACTTAGGCTGCAGTCAGAGCAACAAACAGTAAAGGGTAAGAAATTCCTTATAGTAAGCTCAGTAGCAAAACTTTCACTCACCTAAACCAGACCTCAGGATGACAGATCTGGTGTAATTACCCACCTCAGAAATGCAACATTTTCTAATGGTTGTGAACTATATGGTAATTCCCTGATATTATTACTTTTAATTGCACATCTTCACTTTCCTGAAACTAATTTAGATCCTACGTGAAAAAAAGCCAGAAATTAAATAAGGAAGGCACACAAAACATTCTACATTCTAAATGTTCTACAAAAATTTCCTCTATTTCTTCAGATACATTTTCAAACTCAGTGCTCATCCCAGGCTTAGCATTTCCCTTAAGACATTGACCTAGATAGTTTTCCGATCTTTTCTTACATTTAGGAACATGCAAGAAGATTTTATTTTTAAATTATAGTAAAGACATATAGATGTGTGTTTGCATGTGCAGTGAGTGTGAGTGCATTGGCAAGAGTGAGAATATGAATTTCCTTAGCTTGGCAGTGGTCACCCTCTATGTGGGAAGAGAGGAGGTTGAGCAAACCCTCCCTTCGGGTTTTTTCTCCTGGCTGTCCACCTTGGCGAGGTGCATGCAGGCTACAGACACCTGTGCTGCTACAGGACAGCAGGAGAAGGAGGCAGTCAAGCTGGTGTCTTACCTACAGAAAACATGCAGAAAGTCTGGCACATGTCCACCCTATTTAAAACCTAACTAATCAGAAATACAGTTTTAGGTTCTGCTTCAGTTTAATTTTATTTTAGATCAGGGATGCAGAATGTCTGTCCATCTGTCCCTTGGGAAACCAAAAATTGGCAGGTAGGCTGAACACCAATCACACTGGCATTTATCCCACTTGCATGGGGAATATTTCAGATATTCCCATTTTGAGATGGGAAATTTTAGCTATATGTTTTGCAAGATAATTTGACAAAATTTCATGTCTAAAATAATAGATTTATGTGTAATTTGGAAGTGCATTTCTTTTTATTAATATTTTGAATATGTCAACAAGGATAATATTTTTTTTCCTATTACTATTTTGTATGAATTACCGGTCAGTAGCTCGCAAAATGGAAGTCCTGCGCTCAATTGGATATCTCTTCCTTCTTGTTGTAGTGCTGCTGTCCTTGGAGGTGGAGTCAGTAGATGAAATTTCTTGGTAGTAGATATCTAAATCCAGCACTTTGCTCAGACTGTCAATATATAAGAACACTAAGTTAATAGTTTAACTTTTCAATATTATTTTCAACATGCAAACCCAAGGCAGCCAAATATCGTTATTAGTTCTGTTTGTGTGTTGAGGATCTAAGGAGAAATATATATTGGCACAAAAATCAGTCTCTGAAGTATGACTGCTGTACAATGTAGATACTGAGAATTTTGAAATGCTAAATACTTTTATATATTCATAAAGGAGACACAGATTACTGAAATTGTTTGGGTTTGCTATTAGACTCAGTGGAGAGGCATTTTTTATGGTATAATTCATCTGGTCTATTTTGGATATCTCTTTGAGCAAGAGATGAATCATTTTCCTAAAGATGACTATTTTTTTTCTCTGACTACAAGAAGAGAGTCTAAAGCAACTAGTTCAGATATGGGTGTCAATAATGCAGGTATCTTTTATTCTGTTAGGTGAATGCTACCCAGAGTATTATACATACAGAAAAAAAATCAATCCCAACATCCATTTTAGTATGGCTGAGGAAAGAAATAATATCCTAAAAAAGAAACTGAATAGAGAAGTTCAGAATTCAATTCTCACAATGTTAGAAACCAGAAGTAATTAATTTATTTAACTTACTATGTTCCACTTATACAGAGTCAGCACGTGAAAGAAGATGCCGTCAGGGAACTGGTTAACTAGATTTAAGATGAGTGAAACCTAACTGAGGCCAATGAGAGAAAACACTAGATTTTGGTGTGTTAGTTATTTTTTCCACCTAGACTGGAGTCAACAGGTGTGAAATTTTTTTAGGATCCAAATGACATGAGGAAAAAAAAAGCTGAAAGAGACCAAACATGAGGGACATGGACATAAGGTCAATCCTTTAAGCTGCGGCATAATCAAGTGCAATTTAAATTGTGGTTGAATGAAGTTCAAAGCTGTAAGCACATATTATATAGATGTAATTTCATGCAAGATCCTCTAAGATACATATTTTAGCCACAGAGTTTGTATTCTGCAACCTCAGCCAAGGCTAATGCAGAGAGCCCATTCATCTGGCAGCTATGAGCAGGCTGCCATCACACACAGTGCCACAGCAGTGCCACTGAGGGGGCAGAGAAAAGCCTCTGTACAGAAACACAAATAAAATAAAGCTGTGATGTATGTCAGGAGCTGTGAACCAGGTCTGCAGCTCACATAAGGATCTAAGATATGAAAGGACAGAATATACCTATTGCTTCCTTCTTTTCTGCAGAGATCCATCAGAATAGGCTAGTTACACTGGGAAGAAAATGCTTCTGGTTCAAATTACAAGGGCTACTTACTCTTCTTTAGCTGTTATTCATAGTTATTGTTTTAATTTTTTATTAGCTATTTGCAGACACTCATATTTTTAAGAGGAAATTTTGACAGTCTTTATATTTTTGCTGACAAAAAAGAACTGGTTGCCCATTTGCTTTGACTAGAATTTTACGTACCTTCAATTATTTTCTGTGCCAGAACTATCTTTGATGTGGACCTTACCTTATTATACTGCCTGTGTTACCATGGTAAAGGTCCATTTTTTTAGGAAAACTGAATGGCTGAATTCTGTAACGGATTTTAGTCAATGAAAATTGTAACTTTTTATACATGTGCCTCTGTGAATCACCAAATTATCATTCTTTTTTCAATGCTTTATTGTCCTGGTTGAAGTACAGCTAAAAACTATTCTAGAGTACTGGAGTGACAATAGTGAGATAATGAAAAATTACCTTTCTTTCCTTGGTTTCCGTTTTTCATCTTGTATTGATTTCTAAGAAAATAAAAATAATTAAAAATACTAAAAGGAAAGTTTATGCAAACATACAATTCCTTAGTGATAGGTAGAAGAGTGTTGTGTATTTTTCAGTAAAAGAAATGATAGAAAATGAGCAAATGTCCCAGAAAAACCTCTTTTAAGAACCTTTGAGACAAATTTTGTTGCCATACTGTGAAAAAAAAGCCAAAGTAATGATAATCAGAACAGAAAAAGGAGATCTAAAACTTAGAAATAGCTATAGCTGTTTTAATGAAGTCGATAACACTATCTCACTGAGGCAAATTTATTGTGATGCCATAAGAATTTCTATGAACGGAAGCAATGCAGTGGGAAGAGGCATATTCCTATTCTCATTAATGCCAATGTAGTCTTCACACAGGTTTAGCAGAATAAATGGGAAAAGGCTCTATTTAAAAACAGTATAATACGTGACAAAAGAACCTTTAGGATACAAGATTTCTGAAAATGCAAAGGAGAGAAGATTCATAGGGAATGTGAATAATTTCTTATCTCTAATAGACTTCTATCCCTACAGCCAAAACAATGCTATGTTGCAGCACCTAATGCATCATACTTCAAAGACTATTTTTTAGTGCTGATTGTGGTCTTAATTGTGTTTCTTGCAAATGAGTGAAATTGTATTAGAACTAGGGGCTCTAAAGTCACTGAAAATCAGAAATCCTAATGGACTTCAGTATGCAGGCAAATGAACATGACATATAATTCCAAAATTATAGGCTGATTTAAAGAAATATGCCCCAAAATAAAATTTTCGTGCCTTATGTGAACAATGGGCTATTGTCAGGCTTCAGTTATACCTGTATACCCCTTCAGGTCATCCGTTATGCAAGAAGATGTGTGAGAATGTAAGGTGTCTAATTAATGTCTGTTGCATGATGTGAGAGAAAGATCTGATTTTGCAAAAGATAGAGACATTTTTTTAAAAAATACACTCATATTGTGTTTCTTCACTTCCATATGATCTGGGCTTGATAATAATCTCTGAATGCCTGAAGGTCACAGAGATTTTTAATAAGCTAGAAAATCCATAATAGCTGGGAAAGTGGACTGCCCTCTAAAGCTGACTATCATCAGAGCTTAATGACTTACCCAAGGTCTAAGAATTTAACAACTAGCAGGTCTCCTTTCTAAGCTTCAGTGTATAGATATTTACATTGAACCTTTCCCTGACCAGTGAACTTCATGTCAGGAAGACAGGTTTCTCTTTTTCACACTTGCTTCAAAATACAACTCATCGAAGGTAATATTGATTAATACATTGAAAAGCTGCTACTAAAAAATTGATTAAAAATCTCCGGGCACTACTGCAGTTTTTGTTTGCACTGATGCCATGGCATCAGGTATGAAGCTAGCCATGTAACAAATTAGCTCTCAGAAAATACTATGTTCCTGAACCTATAGTTTTAGTTACCTAAATAGGCATTTACTTCTGAATTGCCCTTCTTAGAAATTTCTGAATACAGATTCTGCATCATGTCTTCCATTTCAGTCCTTTATATCACCAACCTTGCTTTCACAAAACAAATTTTATTCTTACATGCAAATTTATTTTTAAGAACATAATTTCTTTTCAGAATATCACCGTTCCAAAGCTGTGTTATTTCAAAACCCCAGAATAAAACATAGCTGTATTTGTCTTTTTTTAGTATGCCAGACACAACCGTCCCTACAGGCCCTGGTGACACCTTCTGTTGAAAGGAGAAGCAATTGCTACGGTTAGTTTATTAGCTGGGTTCTCACCGGCTGTTAAAATAGGTCACTAAGATACAGGCACCTCGAGCAAATCAGTTTGATTGCTTTTTTTGTTGGAAGTGCTTTCTGAGCTGCTTTTACATTTTCACTCTTTCTGCTTGTTTTCTTGCCCTTTTTCCTATATTTAAGGGCACTGAAGTCAAGAGGGGAAAGCAGCACTCGGTATCTGAACTTGGACCAAAGGCTATATATAGTGACACTCAAATCCATTAGTCTCCTGAGCTGTTGGTATTTGCCAATGCCTTCATAATCACAATCTGACACATTTGTAAAGGAAGTTACAGTGTGCATACTAATACAACTTATTTTAGTATTTGCTCTCTCTGCAAGATCAAGCACTAATTTAGATGCTCAAAATAGCTCCAAACAAACCTGTACCTCTCATGGTTCTCTCCTGTGACTTACAAAGAAACTATGGAGACAGGGCACTTGATTTGGGTACTGAAAATGCGAATGCTACTTATGCACATTATGAAGGTATATATGTTTAAGTGCAAAAGTAAATACTGGTCTGACATAGCTTCCCAGTCTGGGTAACTCTGTACTTCCATTTCAAGTCTCATTTGGAATGTGAAGTTTGTGGCTGCCTCCTTTCAGCAGGACAAAGGTTTTGGGCTGCATTAGAAAAGAATAATGGGAATTGAGCAATTACAAAGATAGTTTAGGTGGGAATTATCTGACAGTTTTAGCCTAGAAAAGCTTCTTAAACTCACATGTATTAGAGTGTAGTAGGTGGAGTCTTCTGGATTATTTAATGTCTTGGGCTTCCGTGGCCTTCTGGGAGGTCTCTGCATTGGGCGAGAGTCTTCTACTTTGGCCACAACTGTAAAAAAGCAGAAGATAGCAATGCTTATTTCTTCACAGAACTGGAGGCTTTTGGAAAAAAACAGGAGAGAATTTCACCAAAGAGAGAAAAAAAATTCCACATAGCCACTTTTACTGCTTGCAGTAATTCAAGTAAGGAACTGGTTTGGACATTTCCATCAGCAGAGAATGGGTTTATCCACTTGAGTCCTGACTGCCCACAGGGACAAATGCCACATAATGAATGCCAGGCTGGAACTACCTGAAGGTCTGCCTGGCACAGGCCTCTCCTTCTGAAAAGGGCTGATACTCCACATTTAGAGAAGGGCTCTGAAGGGTAATAGCTACTGTGAGGCCATTGCCTTGTAACAGGGACCTGTGTGGCAGGGGTAATGTTTTTTCTAGACTCAAGTCAATCTTTAAGATACCGAATGAGGGAATTAGCATTAAGCCTCTGTTTCAGAGGTTGTCCTCTACACTATCACAGTGAAGATTTTCCTGCTGAGGCTTTTAATTTCAAGCCAAATCATGTGCCACTGGGCAACACAGCATGACCATGTCCATCACATCCAACGTAGTCTGTGTTAGTGTACTCAGATTCTGGTCTCTATTTCTACAAAAACTTTCTGCAAACATGTGAAAAATGCCTTCAACTTTAATAGAAATGAAATCAAGATTTTAACACAAAATGGAACTACTGCCCCCTGGCAGTCTCCCAGTTCAGAGTTAAGCACTGACTTGCAGATTACATTGGCTGGCACATAGAGACCTAGAAAATATCTTGGGTATTTGCTTGTTGAAAACCTATATGCAATTCAGTGCTAAGATACAGGGCTGCTTGGGTTCACAGGTTGTTTGTCACAGAGACAACACAGAGTGCAGGGTAACTGATGCCTAGGAAGACCACAGAAGTGGCCCTGGAGGGACAAGAGACCACAAATGTGGTGGGCCTGGTGAGCCTGGTCTCCCTCCCTTCAGCTTCAGCTATAGAAAAAGTTAATGGTGACAGCAGCTCCTTCATGATGAAGAAGGGGGTTGCACAGCAGCAGAAGACCAAAAGCAGAGATGGGTCATAGACACATATGGGGTGGTGAATGAAGTCACAGCACAGTGAACTGTCTAAGGAATCTTGCATTATCCAGTGAGGTTTGATCTTGCCCTAGTCCCATCACAGATATACTAAGGACAGTCCATGAGAAAAAAATCTCCTTATTCATAAATGAATATAGTGTGAGGTTGGAATGGGATCTAGATCCCAGTGAATTACTGAAGTGTGTTTTGCTGATATAATCCACTTCCACATGACTTTACCATTTTGCTTCCCTATGACCATCAGAAACCCTTTTACATGATAAAAATAAAATGTCTCCCATGTCCAGCAGACGTCTTTTAAATTAAGCGGGTAGCACTATAATTTAAAATGAGAAACAATCAGTAATACATCAGTGTTGACGCCTGCAAAATTAGCTGTTTAAGTTTTTTATTATGTGTGATAAATAAAGGCTTGTAAAGGTCATGGGTATACAGAGAAGCCAGAATGAATAATGTTAATTTAAATTGTAGTTGGACAATGATTACATTTACTGTTTTAGTTTCTTATCTGAAATGCAGACTGCTTCTTCTGTAATGAATGAACAAGTATCTTTTTAACATTTTGCACCTAAGAGAACAATGGTTCTCTATGCCAGGTTACAGATAATTAATGTTAAACAATGAATTTTAGATGCAATAAATTCATTTCAATAACCTGTATTAAATATAAGTGACATTCCTTGACTTCAATAGGTACAGTGGGCCTGACTCAGACCTTAATGTGGGCTGTTGCTACCTTGCTGCATTTCAAATGGGCCACCTGGAATTATCTGACTTTCCATTTGTTTGAGAGAAGAGGCATATCTTCCCTATTTTATTTTTGAACACAACAGGAGTCCAAAATGGAAACACTACCTTAAAAAAATCCCTTAAAATTCAGTGCTGTTGAATAGAAACACCTAATGCCCTGCCTGTAGGCCATTTTCAAAAATTTTGTCAGAGATCATGACTGCATGAAAATCTAAGAAAAAAAGAAGCCAATTTGGGGGGCTCTAGGAAAATCCCAATGAAAAGGCTCTCGTTATTCCTAGACTTTTTACTGTCCCCTAAAAATTCATCACTATGTATGCTGTTACATTATTTAATTCATCAATGTCAAACAGATAAAGCATTATTGTATTCTAGACTACAGTTATTCCAACTGAAATTGCTTGTATACTTCTTGTGTGTGTGCTCTGCAAAGAAGACTGCTTTATACATTCAAAAATACCATTTTGACAATGATAAAGGTTTCAGTACAAAAAAAAAGCTTTTCATCTCAGCTTTTGTGTTGTACATATGTATAAGTTGTGCAAAAGAACTGAGGGGAAAGAAATACCATGTTGGGGCAGGCAGCCTTCTAAGCGTGGACCTTAATCATTCCTTTTTAAGATTGTATATAGGGCTGAAAATACATTTCTGAGTTTTGCCTCCAAATTACACAGCAAGGTTTTGCTTTGTTTTACAAAAAAGTGAAGCTATTATTTCCTTTTGCACTTAGATTTGCATGTTCACTGCTACCGAAATTCAGCAGATGTGGTAGTTACTTGTATTGAATAATACAAAGTAAATTTTGCTGTTTTATTCATTTCTGATAAATACAGAAATAATTTACTTAGTAAAATTAAGGGTTGGGGGTGCAAATTAAGTACACAAGTCTGATAAATGGTGAGTTTGATGTGCTTTTTTTCCAGATGGCCTATACCTTTCTGCATGCAGCAGGCAATGAAGTAAAAAGGAGAAGTGAAATAATTCCCTTATTAACAGGGCAATTATGTTGCTTCTGTATTCCATTACAAAGAAAAGGGTGTTATTGAAGTCCAGTCTCTCCATAGTCTCTTGTAGCTTATTTTTACTTAGGACTTCAAGTATCTCTTGCAAGATCTGGCCATCTGCTTTCTATGTAAAGAGCAAACTGCTGTTTCCCCTCTAACAGTCATTTAAATTGATATTTTACCACACTGGTACGAAAACCACTCACACAGTAGCTGTTAAAGCACTTTGGACGTGCCAGGTTGGCACTACCATCCCTATCCTATTAAAAGGGTAAACAAGATGCACAAAGGCACGTGGAGACTTGCTCAATGTTACATCCTAGTTAGTCATTAGCAGAGCTAAGGACTGGAGGGGCTGTGCTGATTCTCCCTTCTCTGCTGCCAGCCAACACCTTGCTGTTGGATCCACCTGGAGAGGTGCTGTCAGTGCTGGGACACACACACCGTCAGAGCAATGTGTAGGAGAAACTGGAAACTTTGATGCAACACAGACATTCCCTAAAGGGTTTACCAGGAAGAAGACAGACTGAACAACAGGTTGAAATGGGGGGATTTTCCTCCTCAGACTTCTCAAGTGTATCCAGTCAGTACTTGGTTAGTAAAAAAAAAAAAAAAAAAAAAAAAAAAAAGAGGTTAAACAGTGATGATAATAAAAGTTGAAGTTCTTCTCCATGAGAATAAATGAAATACAAAGTTAAGGGTCAGGAAAGGCATGTGAACAGTATGGCTGCCAGATAACATTCATGAAAATTTAGTAAATCTAAGAAAAATTCTTTATTAGTATCAGTATCTCAGCTAGGCCATTTAGCACTACTGCAAAGGCTCCTACCTAAGTTGCACACACACTCAATTCTACAACAAATTAATACTTTCATACTCAGCCCTCACTGAAAGATACAAATATGCCGAAATGTGTATTCAATATGTATATGTACCTGAACACCACCACAAACTCCAGGATCTGAGGATAGCTGCATGTGCTTGAAACATTCAAGGATGAGCAAGAAATGTTTGAATAAAGATAAGTCAGTATCAATAGCCCTTTAGGTTGAACTGTTTGTACATTCTGGCATACAATGATAAGCTTGGAAGACAGCAATCTCAAGGAATCAACATCCGTGGAGGCCAATGTAAATTAACTATGACTTACAACAGATTTTATTCTGAAGACTGGAGAAAAAGTGTGGTTACAGCTGTGATAAATATCTAAGGGACCAAAGGTTTTTATTTATTAAGCCACCTGGAGAAACAGACAAAGCCATCTTCAGGTCATTTAAGTGAAATGTTACATGCTTGATTTAGAGCTGTTCTGTCTTATGGAGACAGAAGTATAATGGCAGGCTCAGAATTAAACAGGAAGGAAAACAAGAGGAAAAGCAGTAATTGTAAAGGTTTTTTAGAGGGAGTTGAAAGTAATCAGTAAAAATGGAAATACAACAACTGGAGTTCCAGGACTTGATAATGAGAAGCTAACAGGTATTACTGCTTACAACATTTATGTCCATACCTTTTTACTGTTCTAATTGTACACAGCATGAGGATATAACTACTCAATTTGTAATTTGGACCAAGAAAAGCACTGCTCTTCAACATTCTGGTTAGTAAATTTTAGGTACTTTTAATTCATGGGATGTTTAACACAGCCGGATTTGGAAATTATGGCTGATGGCTGCAAATTCTTAGCAATCTGGAAAATCTAGAGGGATTACTCTGGCACAGACCTAGAAGTAGAAACTGCAAGAGACTGAGACCTTTCAGATAGTGTGCAGAAGAGGTTGATCTCTCACGTTTAAGTCCCACAGCCCCATTGAGGGAAACAGTTTCAGTCTCTGGTTGACACTAATACAGAATCACAGAATAATAAACATTGGAAAAGACCTCTAAGATCATCAAGTCCAGCCTTGACCACCATGTCATGAAGTGCCATGTCCAGCTATTTCTTAAACACTCCAAGGATGGTGACACCACCACTTCCCTGGGAAATCCATTCCAGTGCTTAACAACTCTTTCAGTGAAGAAATTCCTCCCGATGTCTACCCTGAACCTCCCCTGGTGCATCTTGAGGCCATGTCCTCTTGTCCTATCACTGGTTGCCTGGGAGAAGAGGCCAAACCCACACCTGGCTGCACCCTCCTTTCAGGCAGTTGTAGAGAGCAATAAAGTCACCTCTGAGCCTCCTCTTCTCTAGGCTAAACACCCTCAGCTCCCGCAGCTGCCCCTCGTTGGACTTGTGCTCCAGACCCTTCACCAGCTCTGCTGCACTTCTCTGGACTTGCTCCAGCACCTCTCATTTCTCTGAATCTGGTGACCTGGGATTACTGCTTTTTAAGAGAGGATATTTAAGAAAAATGGATGTATTCCACTTCCACAACCTCCCAGATCTTATGCTCTTCTATGGATCTGACAATTCCCTACACAGATCTAAATCCTGGCAGTGGGGTACTCAAAGGACCACTCCTATGGCTGAAACCACCAGCCAGCAGTGTTTGCATACCCTGTTTTTGTCCAGTCCCACGCCTCAGTGGTCCCTTGCTGACTGCTCACTTGTAAAGAAGAAAGTCTGGTTGGTGAATACTGCTCTGCTCACCCAGTGCTACACAGGCTCCCTTTTCCTTGCAAAGCCTGCCCATTAAATTCCTGTAAGTAGTGCTTTCACAGCCTACAGCAAGAGGAATTCTGGATGAAAACCCTGCTTGTCTCATTGCCTCATTTAGTTGAAAATGTCCTCAGCTGCATCGGGGTTCCTCATACTACGTAAATCTATTCTAAATATAGAAAATTCTCTTCCTGAGATTTTGTACTTGAACTGTCATTTAATAAGTAGAGGGATGAGCACTATGATTCATCTAGAAAAAAAAAAGAAAAAATATTTCCTCCCATAATGATCAAATTCCTCTGACTTCAGGCTTCAATCTCAAAAAACTTGACAGCAGCCATTTGTGCATCTGTTCTGACACCACAGCAACCCAAGGCTCACTAGCAGTCCAAGGGTGCAGTTCTGGGGTGCAGCTATTACACTTGGCTGAAAGCATGTAAGAAGCAAATATAACCTACTCAGAGATTCTAACCAGAGGGAATTTTGTTTATTCCAGGAACCTTGTGCAGCTTGCTGTATGCATTTTATAAATACAAAAAAACTCATTTAAGAACAACTTAACCTTGTGGATTTAAGATTAAATCAACCTTTAGCTCAGATGTTCTTTGAACTGCAAGCTTTGCATTTTTATTAAAAACAAACAAGCAAACCATTTAAAAATGTGAACATTTGTCACAGTATGTCATCAGCTGTCCCTCAGTTCCTCCCCTTCTGTGGGTAGCAAATATAATATAATACTTTATCAGAGGAAGTGGTAAATTGTGTTATTGCACAATGGCCACCTACCCACAGACAAAGGCAGCTGAGCTCTCCTATCTAGATATAAAATACAATTCATAGCTGTAAAGCAACATATAAAACTAGTGAAGCTGATCAAAAAATGCAAATAAATGTAAATGATCGATGTAATTACAAATAGGTAAATACCACATGATTTAAAGAACACCTAAAGCTCAACAATCCCTGCCTTCATAAGAGTAGGACAGGAAAAGCAGCCATAGAGGGAAAGCTGCAGTAAAAGCATATCCTTCTGTAAATGAGTGTGCATAAATTCTACTGCAACACATAATGTAGGTAGATTGACAGGAAGGTTCCTCCCTGTTAATAAGGCAGTGGATCACTTCATCTACCTGCTTCAGTTTAGCATGATCATCTGCAGGAACTTACCTCAAATCTTTGGGGGTTTTGTACATATTTTACTATATTGCATAGAAGAAGAAGAAAATATGATAGCCAGAATGTTGGTAACTCCTGTGTTTTAGACAGTACAACTTAAATGAACTGAACAGAGGCATATTGTTACTTATATATTCTCTGCATCTCGTTAGATCATGTTTGCTATAATAAACATCTACTTAGGAGAATGCAGTGTATTGTCTTCACTATTTTGTGCATTGGTCACAGCTGGAAAAGAAACAGTTTTCCTGTCATGTAAATTACGTTCAAGTGTAGAAAAAGAAAGTTCACATTCCACACCAAGAAAGGTTTTTCAGTGGACAGGTCAGCACACTTTACCACTGGAACTTCTGCACTGTGACACCGCAGGGTT
Organism: Cettia cetti; assembly: GCA_013401135.1. Lineage (NCBI taxonomy): Eukaryota > Metazoa > Chordata > Aves > Passeriformes > Sylviidae > Cettia > Cettia cetti. Next base: position 16,289 of record VZUI01043169.1, read on the forward strand.
TTACAGCAGCATGACATTTTCAGAGATAAAGGGAAGTGAAGTGGCTGACTGGTCACCCCTTTAGGCAGGGTTGGATGCACAGGTGACTCCTGCAAAGCCACTTAAATAGCAGTGTGAAGGGTAGACTTCACTGCATTTTGCTCATGGCAGGAACATACTGGTACATTTGCACCTGGTTCACTCCTGCAAGTGATCTTTAACTGATAAAACAGGGATTTGTATATTCCTTTTCCCTCTATCCACCTCTTTTCTCTAGCTTCTATTGGAAAACGTGTTAGAACCAGGAGTATTTTCCAAAGCATACATTTTTAATTTCTCAGGTTTATCTTGTCAAAAAATTAGCAGTATTTAGCAGAGAACTCAATACAAGAGCATTAATGACAATTACAAACATTGCTCTGTATTTAATAAAAGCTCATGGCACTTAGTTTTCCATTTCCCATTTCTTTTCTCTTGCAGACCTTGGTCTTGGAAAAAGGCTGAACTACACAGATTACCTACCAGCAACCAGTTTACACTTAGAGGTGTAAACACCAAGCCCTCATTTTAGCAGCTTGCCCATTTGAGAGGACTCCAAATCGGGAGTACTTTTGGGACTCCAAATTGAAGTACTTTTTAAGATCTTTTCAATGTAGTCATGGGAACAGAAAGAAGTTTCATCATGCACGACAACTGAATCCACAATGTTGTAATGAAAATAGCACAACTAGCTCTGGGCAGTGAAAGACAGTCCTAGATCTTATCCCAGCTCCTCCCCAGAGGCAGTGCAGTGAGCTCACACAAGCCCTGCTGCACAAATGGAGACACAGCCTGTTATCTGCCACATCTGCCCTCATCTTCCTCCACCTGCAGCCCAGGACATGAGCAGAGAAAATTCCCTGTTACATCTATTCCAGCAGAGAGGTCTGAGCAGCTCTCTCAGTTCTTTGGCGTCCTTTTGGTAGAGCACAGGTCTAAATGACCTGCATGCTCAGAATCCCATGTCCTCTTTATTCTCCCCACTCTTCCCCACTGCCACCCAAGCTGCTCCAGCCATGTTTGCATTTTGGGAACCCTCACTGCCCATGTGAACTGGAATATTAATAACTCTGGAGTGTATTTCTAGAGATCATGTCCTCTTAAGTGTGTGAGTTAGATGGATGCTGAATATTAATAAAACTTCACATGCAACTTTAAGGACATACCCCCCAACATGGGTAGAAGTTACAGGTTTTGAATAATTTCAGTTGCATCTGTGGTCAGCTAAAAATTCACTCAGCATATATGTCATAAACTTTAGTAAATTGTTTGACATATTACCTAAAAACCTGTTTTGTTTTGAAAGCATAGTCCCATATCCTACCAATAGCACACACAGTTGAGTGACACCTGAGTTAACAAGAGCCAATATGGAATTTTTACCAAATAAAGGTATTCCTAGAGATTGTGTATCTAGGTCTCACAAAGGTTCATTCAGCAATCCTAAGCAGCACTGAAACAAAATACCAAGAAAAATGGTAAATACATAAATCCCAACCAGGCATGGGTATTTCTCTGGAAACTGTTCCAGACATGTACTGATGTGGGGCTTAGTACAAAAATACACAGCCAGAGTAATATGAGCATCTAGAATTAACGCATTGTTATGGTGTTAAACCATCACACTCATCTACTCATTCCCTGACATGACCAGGAGTAGCTTATTGTCAGTTCTGTTTACAAATGAAAATTCTGCCAAGAGTAAGGTTAAACATTACCTGACTGACAAACATGAGAAGAAAGCCGGCCATTAGCTTGCTTATCTTTGGACATCATCACTGGTCTCAGCTGATGGGACAATATCATTTCATTCAGTTTTTGCTGCAATGCTAAGTAATCTTCAGATAATTTTGATATCTGAAAAATATATTTTTACATTATTATAGAAATAAGTATATGAGTTCCAAGGTAATCAAAGGTAAAATACTGGATTAGACACTTAATTTAAAAGGTATTGCTTCACCAACTGCAGTGCACATCCCTACCAGATTTACCTCCTCATCTCTGGAAAAAAATGAAAGAAATAAAATGAAATGAAATGTCTTGGAAAAAAGACACATAGGAAACTCAACACTGCAGTCCAGTCCTACAGTTACTTCTTATTGGTTCACATATATGGGCAGACGGTGCATTGCTGATGCAAGACTGCCTCTAGACCTGTAGGAATACTTCTCTGCAAATGTGCAAGTCTCTGATATTGGCACAGCAACTTTAGTTTAATTTACAGGGACATTTCACAAGCGTACTGAATTAGGGACCTTGGTGGGTAAATGAACATTTGAAAGGTAAAGCTTTTGCCTTTAACTTAAATCAGATTAACGTTATTTTTGCCAGTACTCTTAGACTTTTACTCCTTCCAGAAAATGCTATTTTCTCTTGCAAACAAAATATGCATTTTTATAGAACACACATTACAAAATCTCTGTCTTAGTTTAGAGAGCAAAATCTTGGTGCCATAGAAGTCAGTAAAATAACTTTGCCATTCTGTCACTGCTCAGAGTATTATGCTCCCCATACATTGCTTAGAAGCTTCTTACCTGTCGTGAAAAGGCTGCCAAATCACAAGCCTCTTTCTCTGAGTCTCCCTTCAATGGCTTCGAGTCTTCAGCCTCTGTACTGGTGCTTTCCCTACCTTTTGTTGCTTGAGGATTGTTATTTTGAACGTGTATTGCTTCTGTTGGCTCCTTTATTGTTTTCTCTTGACTTTTGCAAGGTAGTTTCCCTTCTTTTCTGAGTTGTCCCCTCCTTCTGTAACCCCGGTAGTTGCTCTGAATTACCACGGCTGCCTTCTCTTTGTCTTCTGAACCTTGTTTTTCTGCTTCAGTTTGCTTCCATGAGCCTCTTCTTAGTGACTCTTTTCTTGTGATTCCTTTACCTCCTGTAGGCATCGCTGCTTCACGCTTTAGGTGGTTTCTTTCCCCGTCCCTGTCGGTCCTGGGCTGCACCACAGCAGATTCTTGATTTTGCCAGTCTGCTCTGAGTGTGTCTTGATTATCTTGCTCTTGCTGGGGTCTAGGTTCAGCTGAGGTTTTGACAGAAGATTTGCTGGGTAACTCTTCCAAAGAATCCTGTTCTTCACCTTCACTAACCTCTTCTACTGCCAGGTTCTGCTTCACAGGAGCTGCCTCTCCTTCAGTAGACATTTGCTGTTGCTCCTCTGCATTCCCTGTGTCACTGTGCCCAGAGCATTTGCTGTCAGTGACAGCATCAGGTTCATCTTGAGTCTCCTCGCTTGCTACTTCTTCCAGTGTATCATTTTGTGCTGGCTGCAGTTGTGCTTCAAGGAATTCCACAGCAGATAATTCGTCCTCTGCTATGGCAGCTGCTTCTTCTTCTGTTCTAGGGAGGGCATTCTCCACTTCAGTTGGACTTTCCTCTGGATCTTGAAGTTCTTCATAATTTTCCTTCTTGCTAATGGTTGCTCCATTTTCAATTTCTTGCTTTCTAAGTGATTCCCTGAATGTAACAGAATTTTGGGAAAAAATTACAGCTGAGGGAAATGAAGAACAGAGACAACTTTACAACTACTTTTGGTGGTCTTTTGTACTAACTGGCAATTTGATACATTGCAACATGGGAAAGACTTAGTGCATATAGCTGGAATTAAAGACAGCAATTTATGTTGTTGTTGTTATTGTTATTATTATTATTTTCTCTTGAAGTGAAAAGGGATTATAGTATTATCATCAACATCATCATCTCTTAAGTTAAAAGGGATATCCCTGTTAAACTTCACAGAAAATTGCCAGGAAGACAATCTAGGTTGTGTGAGAGCTGATAAAACAGTAAAGAATTAGCTTAAATGTTAATAAAAACATAAGGCATAAGGCACCTTTCAGCATCTTAAGAATGTATAAATACACACAATCCTAAAGGTATTCTGTGTTTCCTCTGTCATCATCTTTGCTTATCTCAAACAGTGACTTAAAATGAGAATAGTTCTTGCAGATATCTACCTCGCTCTTATCTGAACATTTTTTATTATGAGCTAATTCCAAAAAGAGATTCATCTATAGATTACATTGATATTACAGGTAGGTACAGTATTGTTGATCTTTCTCCTAAATGTGCCTTTATTCTTTGGGCTTGAAAAGATGAGAAAATTTGCTACTGCCATTAAAAACCTTCACATAAATATAAATTACTTCTACATACATATCTAGAATAACCCTAATTTGCTTCACTCTTATCTTATAATGTTGTTATTCAGTGCTGTAATTACTGGAAAGAGACACATTTGAGTGACATGAGAGAAAATAACACTACCTCCTGCTTTTGAAGACCTTCCTTTCCTTATATCCCTTGTAGTGAGACTGAATTGTTATTGCTGCTTTGTTTCTTGTTTCAGTTAATTCTTTTCTCTTCTTCCTGAGTAAGTATCCTCTGGCAACTGATACAAATTGTAATGCAAAACAACCTTAGGCAACAAGCAATGGGTGCTTCACACACATTTCAGACAGTCAAATGCTAACAACATTAAACAAAAGCTAATAAGGAAATACAGACCAGGGTGCCTATTATGATTATGTTTCATCTGAAATTATTCCCATAAAACCTTTTTGAGATTTCAGAAAGCTGTACCTATTCTATACGAGGGTACAAACAAGCTCTTTCTTCATATTTTGTTGGAATAAAGAAAATACAGGAAGATACAGAATAGAACAAAAGCACAGAGCTATAGAAGTGCCTCCAGAACACAGCACTGAGCTTAATGTACCTGCTTTGCCTGATTCAGGCAATTGATTTGACTCCGTCTTTCATTTCCATGGGAAATGCCTGATTATCAACCTATAGAGATTACCAGGCTGTCAACTGGCACAGGCTTGGAATTAGCTGAACATTCAGTAGATCAGAGAGAAACTGAGAATTTTATAGCTCAGCAGTTACAGAAGACTCAGCTCATACTCCTTCTGCAAGGACTCATTATTCAAAATGAAAAGGCTCAGCATGAAAGATGTGCTAAGCTCCACAGTAACCAGGTTTTTAAAAAGAATTCAACCCAAGTAACCAGGTGCACTGTGACAGAGAAACTCCCTTCTCGTGCTTTGTGGGAGGCACAAGGTTAATTTTCTGGTCTGACCAGAAACAAGGACTCAAACGTGGGCCTTTCCTGAGCCATGTAGATGCTGATGGGTCACTGGGGTCTTGATGCAGTTGCCAGCACGTTGGTATCTGGTGCCATCTGAAGTGCTCCAGGATAGCAAGGCATCCACATGGAGCTGGCAGAAAGAACAGGACAGATGGGACTTTCTGGACAGGAAAAGTTGGGTATACCAGGTGAAAGAAAGCTGGAGGCCAGACAAGATAACCAGGGCACTGGATATGAATGACACTAGATACCAGTAAGAAGGCAAATAAGCTGAGCATTTGCTGATTTTGAATAAAATTATTCAGACCCTAGGCTCTACTGACTAGAACAGCAGTTTAGACACCTAGATCACATTTAGACATCTACACTGAAGTGTCCTAGTCAGAAACTGAATTGCATTCAGAATGTTGCTTCAAAAATTTTTGAACTTGCAAATAATTTCCTAATGGGAACTGGCACAGTCTCCACAGTGCTGTGATTTGGACAAGTCTGCAGTTCTAGGGATTCAGCACAAATATGCTAATCCCTGGGAAAATAAAAAGAACATAGGGTTTTGTCAAAATATTTCTGTTGAACTCTAATTCCAAATGCAGTATCAAGAGTATGGGGATAGTGGATTCAGGTGATTTAAATACCCTGTGGATATGGTAGATATGGGACCCTTTCTTCAACTCTGCTGAGAGTGTTTTGCATCACAGTGAAAAGGTCAAGCTCACTTAAAAATAAGAAGGGAGCATAAGGAGTCTGTTCCAACACATTCATATAACTTAGTGCTAAGTTTTATGTGCTTTAGCATTCCCCACTCATTACTTAGACCAGCTTGGGCTCCACTAGGTACAGTCAATCAATGTAAGAAGCACCATATAAAATGAGCATAAATTACACCTTGATAACTGGATAAAGGATAAAGAAATATAAATACTTATTGGAAGTAGCATAATTGGATTTTATCTTCAGTTTGACAGGGTCTTAGAAAAGTGCAAATTGTAAAGCACTTGGAATACTTCTTAATAACAGAAGTTATTTTGAAACAAATCAAGTTATCAATGGACATGCCAATATAAGCTGCATCTGGTATTTTTAGGCTATTCTGGTTCACTTCTGAGGTTTTCTGAAAAGTTTGTTATGAGATAGTTGCTGTCTAAGCTTTTTTAATGTATTTTATGTATTATGTAGGAATTATGTATTGCTTTAGAAATAAATGGGGAAAATGGACGGAGCTAAGTCAAAATGGACTTCATTTTAGTTTTGGTTTGTTTTGCACTGAAAAAGTTGAAACTGCAGACATGACAGAGAAGGTGCACAAAAAGAAACATTTGAGACATCAACAGAGTGAAGAGGTAGATTTATCCTTTTGCATTTGCTAAATATCCTAATATAATTGACAAAGTTCAGGTGTGTAATAATTTTGGCACATTACTGGATTTTATGCTGGTTTTAGATTGTTTTCTACACTGATGAAGTTCTGCCAACTGCAGTGATCTTCAGTACACACTGGCCCAGTGCAATTAACAGACATCTGACAATGGCTAAAACCAGCACTGGTGATGGTATATACCCATGAAGGCATATCTGAGGTTATTTAAATCTAGATAGCCTGGGTACAGGCAACACTAGCTTATATTTGGGTTGCCATTTTTGTAATTACTGAAAATGCTGTGCAGATTTGTGCCAGCTGTTTCTATAGAATCATAAAATCATAAAATGGTTTAAGTTGGAAGGGATCCTAAAGATCATCTAGTTCCAGCCCTGCTGCCATGGGCAGGGTCACCTTCCACTAAACCAGGTTGCTCATAGCCCCATCCAACCTGGCCTTCAGTCCCATGTGTCTCCAGCTGTACTGATTTCAGAGCTGCCTAGACTGTGTCTAGCTTGGGGATGTCTCTGCAGGGAGAGGGGAGACCAAAGTACAGGGAGCAAAAAGGGATGTCCCATAGCAACGCCTGGGCCCAGGGCTATTATGGCTGCAAAAAAAGAAGCAAAGAGATGGCAAAAATGAAAAAGAGACATGAGTTAATTTACAGATTGCAGTCTTCTTGAATATAACCATTACTGACACATAACAAACCCTCTTCCTAATGGAGCAGCACCCATACACACATGATATGCAGACAGTGTTGTGTGGGTTTCAATAATACCCATAGCTGGGCAGCTGTGTACTTCAGTATCTCAGACTAGGAGTGACAAGGTTTGCTCTGGCATTTGAGCATCCCATTTCACAGCAGTCAAAAATGCCTAAACCACTCTGAGGTACAGGTAACAGAATACACTGGCCCATTTCAACCACTGTGTATAGACATATAATAGATAAGTTATACCTCAGAACATGCAAATGAACATAGACAATCAGTGTAGCTAGAATCTGCATCAACACATTGTGTATGGACAGCACATTAAAAGCCAAGAAAGCAAACAATTCTTACTTGCTTGAAATTTGGTAATATATTCTTCCACTTTTTTATTATGCTTTGCATTTTTGTATTCTTTACGAGCAACAAACCCCCTGTAAGCTGAAAAGAGATGTTAAAAATCAGGTAATCCACTAGGTACATGAAAAAATAAAAATATTCTGGAATTACAATCCTCTATTAAAATATTCATAAATATTTCGCAGGCTTTATCTTTCAAAAAACAAGGCAAAAAAGCACAAATAGTACATCTACATTAAAAAAATGCATTTTCTGGTGAGTAAAATTGTTATGAAATAAACGAATATAAAACAAGATAATCAGAATGTAAAATAAGATTATATTTGAAAGTATTAAAAAAATCAGTTGATGCCTCCATCAACAGGATAATTGGCCTTATTATCTAGGACAGTTAATATATTTTATTTTCATTATGACATTATACAACCTTGTCAGTGCATGCCAGAATATTAATAAGAGTATCATCTGTGTAATCACACCCTTCCATTCTTAAAATTGCCTTTTAAATGTAACACTGATAAATGTAATTTCAGTAAAGAGATTGTCATAACCAGGTTAAAAGAATTTTTTTCTTCATAAGAACAGATATGACCAAGTATAAGATATTTTGTCAAATGTAGCAGCAGGAAAAGAACAAAATCCACAACCAGCATGCACATTCATCTATCAACTGTACATGTCCACTAGCTTTAAGCAAAATGTTAAATGTTTTAAAGCTATTACCTGACTGTATTTTAATAGCACTTTGTTCCCTTTGTTCCTTTATCTTTTTGTATCTCCTCGAACCCAGCCACCCTCTGACATAAGCTTGAATCAAAATAATCATATCAACTGTCTCCTTCCGCATTAAATTCAGCTGCTCCACATGATAGTATTTGAGGAATACCTTAAAAAAAGAAAAAAACAAAACTTTTAGTTACCTTCCCAGGCCTTTATTCACTCGATCCATTTAACATCAACAAGAGTTACAAGTCGGCTTCAAATGATGAACAGACCCTTCAGCTGCAGTACCTAAAGGAACATTCTCAGAGATAGCATTTTAATTGTTTGGGATATTAGTTTACCTTACACTTTTCTTCAGCATCTTTAGTCAGTCCCTGCTTATTAATTTTTTTTAGGACCAGATTTTTTAAAGTTCCAGTGCAAACCTTCAGTCTGTAACTATAAATCTGTTTTCAAAACTGCAAGGCAGACAGTTTTGCTAAGCTCACATTAGCTTTGTGAGGTTAGCAAAACGGTTAATGTACGTTACATAAATGTGATCCAAATCTGAAACCTTCAATTTCTCCATTTCCCAGTTTTAAATCTAAAGTATCGTTTTTTCACTAAATTGCTTTTATCAAGCATAAAACTCACACAAGTCCTGAAAAATGAGTCCAGCACAAGGGTTACCAACAATTCCTGGTGTATATTAAGGACTTTGCTTTTTAGAAAGAGTAGAGACCAAGAGCTACTCCAACCAAATGGGGGAGAAAACATATTGTTTAATATGTTAACAATGACATACTGTGATGATGAAGATACAGTAAATAAAAAAAATTACTTTAGTTTTTCCAAGAACCCAGTTGTCAAGGTGGGCTTTTTCCAAGATGGCAGCACAGGTCTCCGGGCTGACTGGAGGATCATCATTTGTTTTGTAACAGATGAGGTAATACCTAAAGACAAATGCATGATTCTTTATTTGATTAATGAAGGGCATTACATGAAAATACATTTAAACTGTTCTTTTGAGTAATAAAAACAATTGTATGAAAGAAAACATAGCACTGAAAAAAACAAAACAGCATACAAAAGAAAGTACAGCTATTTATACACAGTACTAAAAAACTCAATCAAAAGTGGATGAGTGACATATTGCACACCCTGGAGGGTTTTTCAATGCCATACCAACACCAGAAGGTTTTTTAAAAAGAATTCAACCCAAGTAGAATAGTGCACCATTTCTTTCCTGCTCACTACATTCTGTGAAAGTGATTTCAGTGGCAACATAAAAATAAAATAAAACTATTTTAAAAGCTTTTGTGCCCAAATTACATTATTTCATATTTAGAAATGTCACAAAAAATTTCCTATCTTATCTCATGTGTTAGATCATCTACCTTTGAGATATTTAATATGATCTGAGATGCATCCCAGTTCTTGTTAGCTCCTTGGAATCAGTTTTGCAGATCCTTTTGGAACATGCAAGTGCCATTGTGATACATAATCTGTAAGCAGTTAATCTGGCAAACTCATTACTCAGAATTAATTCTGACTAGGAAATGAGGTCACAATGCCCACTCATAAAAATTACCTCTGATACGCCACCTCAGCTAGAAAATACTGGATAGAAAATACTTGTTTGTTCCAGGACTTTCTAAAATGCTCTGTAACAAGATGAACCTTATCTATCTTGGGTTTTTTAATTTAAGAAAATTACATTAATTATGTGTGCTTCCTCACAGTACATTCTGCTTTTTTTCCTTGTTATTCAGCCTTTAAACACAAAGCCTGGGTTTACTAGCTTTAAATGATGGTAACATTTTGTTCAAGGAATAATAAAAAAAAGAGACAATGTCAATTTCTCACTAATCACCTATAGTTCCCTTTTTTATTTTCTTTTGTAAAACACAATGAATTGGCTTATTTTATTTTAACCAAATAATAATGCCATTATCTCAGGTCTACCTGTAACTCTCAACTGCTTAAAAGCCCAAACCCAAAAAAAGACATACATTTAAAAAAAATCCTTTTTCCTTTGAGGGCCACGTTCTCAGTGCCTCACTGTAATCAGGGGCACGCTCTCTAGAGAGCTACTGCATTTATGTTTACTGTGTTTATCTATTTCACCTGAACAGTTAAGTTTGGGGTTGTTTTTTTTCTTATTAAAACCTGTCACAAAAAGCTACAGCATATCTTGTACTGATAACTATCTTTTCCCATGCTGCAGTTTTCCAAAAGTTGCATTCTTCCAAAACAGCAACAGTTCCAGGATTATTTTTTGAAGAAACAAGGCTACAAAAACATGTCTTTGCTGTTCCCCTCTCATCTTATGCACCTGCAGCACTCTGCTGCTAGTTCTCTGTTTCTAGAGCACTATTTCTTTTAAGTGCTTCTGTCTGAATAGGTGATGCTTGCTTCTTCCCAGTTTTGATCCCCATTCCACACATCTCTGCTCTGATTGAGGCAAATAGGGTCTTTATTTGTAAGAGAGAAGTACAGATTTTTGGGGTAGAGGAAGAAGGTAGTTAAAGGAATAATAAAACCACACTGAGTTCATTACTCTGCTTCTTAAAAAGTGACTAATATTTAGGAATAATATTTTAAACAACACTAGGCACTCAATGAACTTTTCAGCTGTAGACTAGGAATCCCAAATTATCATCTACCCTGTGCAAGCAGATGATGCAGAGTGCTGAAGGTTGAGAGCTAGAGGAACTGTGGTGTTCATTGGATACTGTGGCTTCAAATTCTTGGCTTTAATTTGAACTAATACATTTCTAAAACTCAAGATCTTGAAGAAACTTGCAGAGTATAAGAAGTAAATTTTTACCCAAATGCTCAGAGAGCCTGAAAATCATTCTGCGATTCATCATCTTTCCCTACCCATTGAAAACAGGTCACTAATTTTGTGCCTGAACTACACTTATTCATCCAGTCTATAGCCTTCTTTGTCATAGGAAATGTCTTTGTATTATTTTTCAAAGACCATGCCAAAACCACTGCTGGTGCTTAACAAGCACTGAACGGCAATTGTAGGAGAGAAGAGAGCTTCTTGACGTCGGTGTTACCGTTTTATGAAGTTAGCGAAGAGGATGCGATGCGAATAGCCCTGTCTCCGAATCCGCGCCGTCTCCAGAATTCCCGTGTAACGCAGCTGAACCAACACCTTTTCTTTGTCAAACTTGTTTGCCTGCCGGTCGTTGTTTGGCTTGATGCACCTGACAAAATGAGGCTGGCCAACGACCATTTTGGACAACAAATCCATCAGAGAATACTGCAAAAAAAAGAGATCAGAACCATGTCCATTTTCATTAGGCTGATACTTTCACAGTAGATGAAGTAAATGACTCAAAACCAATTCTAGCTTTTCTAAGCTACTAGTGTATACTACTTGAGAGAAACGCTGATTCCAAATAAATGTATCAAATTTCATCTGGGACATTCTCACAGATTTCCATGTTGTCCAGCATTTAACAGAACATTACACTCCTTACATTTATTTGCTTATCTTGAAGCTTTGTTAGGTAATTACAGCCATTTTTTCTTTTTATTGTTGTCACCTATTTGAAGACTCTTGTTTACCCAGAGAGTAAATAATCCATCTATGGATGGGAAGTGGAACAGCAGCAAGCCAGTAAATATTTCAATTCCTTCATAAGACTGGAGGAAACTAAGGCTACTCCAGAGGAAGGGCTGGTTGGACTGCTCTGATCTAGGCATGTCCTGTTCATTGTATAGACTGATGGTGATACGATAACTGCCCTGCCAAGAGGAAGCTTTTGAGGAGGGCAAAGCTAGAAAATCACAGTTCCAAAGTTGCATTTTTCCCACCTCACCAGAGTACCAGGCTAGCAGAGGCGATACAGCCTGCAGCTCCCCATGCCAGCTGAGGGGAATATGACTGTAAACAACCTTGATTGGTGTTTTGAAAAATTGCTTCATGGGAAGATCTTATTAAAACACAAATGAAGAGGCTCATTCCTCAAGATTCAACCTGACTCAACAGAAAGAGGCAGCCAGGAGGTAGTGCAGCTCAGCAGTAGGTTGGTTACATGAAACCAGTGTAGGACATCAAGAGCCATATGTTTCCTATTAAAATGTGCAATTCCATCCTGGACAGAAGCTGTACCATGCAGCAAAGTGCTTAATTAGCTCCATCACCAGTGTGCCAACTGAACACAAACAAGCAGGTCACACTAATGGATACCTTTTTTTCCATGCAGTCTGAGGTGGCATATGCTTTTCTCAGTCACCCATAGATTTCTGGGTATGAGTAAACCAGAGGGGCTGAAGGTGAATTTGCATTATAGCATTAGCTGTCATGATCTGAGCAAGAATTTCCACTACAGAATATAGTATCAGAAAAGTGTAAACATAATTAACTCATTTGCAGCCTCTGATGCTAGAAGTGTTGAATGCACTGAATCACAGACATTAATCTGAATGAGATTCAATATTTTTTTCCATCTAGGATATTCAAACAGTATATAGCTTTGGACCACCTTGATACCTACACTGAAATTATCCTTCACAGTCCACAAAGCTGTGCAATCGTATCTAAAAAAGAGATCTGACTCCTCATTGTTCTGACATAGACGTAAGTGAAGTCCTACAGGTCATAAAATCATAGAATACACTGTCTTGGAAGGAGCTCATCAGGATCATCAAGTCCAACTCCTGGCCCTGTGCAGGACACCTCAAGAATCACACCATGTGCCTGAGAGTATTGTCTAAATGCTCCTGGAACTCTGTCAGGCTTGGTGCTGTGACCATTTCCCAGGAGAGCCAGTTCCAGGGCTCAGCCACCCTCTGGGTGAAGAACCTTTTCCTGATATCCAGCATAAGCCTCCCCTGACTCAGCTTCATGCCCTTCCCTTATGTCCTGTCACTGGTCACAAAAATGAAGAGATCAGTGTCTGACCCTCTTCTTCCCCTTGTGAGGATGTTGAAGGTGACAATGAGGTCTCCCCTTGGTCTCTTCTGGCTGAACAGATCAAGTGACTTCAGCCACTTCTCATATGGCTCCCTTCCAGAACCCTCACCATCCTCATGGCCCTCCTTTGCATGCTCTTCTCTGGTTTAATGTCTTTTTAATATTGTGGCACCCAGAACTGCCCCCAGCACTTGAGGTGAGGCTGCCCCAGTGCAGAGCAGAGGGGACAATTCCCTGCCTCGCCCAGCTGTGCCTGATGCTCCCAGGACAGGGTTGGCCCTCCTGGCTGCCAGGGCTCATGTTCAACTTGCCACAGACCAGGACCCCCAGGCCCCTTTCCACAGGGCTGCTCTCCAGCCTCTCATTCCCCAGTCTACACACCAGGGTTGCCCCATCTCAGGTGCAGAATTTGGCCACTGTCTTTCTGAAATGTCATATGGTTGGTGATTGCCCAGCCCCCTGATTTGCTGAGGTCTCTCTGCAGGGCCTCTCTGCCCTCAAGGGAGTTGACAGCTTCTCCCAATTTAGTGTCATCAGCCAACTTACTTGGTGTTCCTTTGAGCTGTGTGTCCAATTCATCATGAACATCCCCTCTGCCATTTTATGCTTTGCTGGGAGAGATGACTAAAAAAGAGTTGGAAATTCAGAGCAGAACAAACTCTGTGTGCCACTTCAGAGGAAAGTGCTCTTCACTGCTATTTTCTATTTTAGGACCAGCAGCACAGCCAGCACTTGGGAAGAGCTCTGCTGAAGGAGCCACAAGGATGAAATCTGGGCAGCCTCTGTGCAGAGACGATCAAGAACTTTCTCTAGAGCTCCTGCTTCCAATTAACTTTGCCCTCCTTCTTAAACTCTTAAAGAAATTCTATACCACTAATGTCCAATCTCCCTTTATCTTCCTTGGTGGAAAAACAAGCAAGTGAAAGATTAATATTGATCATCATATATCATCATGACAGCAATGTGGCTGTGTAATCAAGTACAGTTAAAGATGAAACATCACAATTTCCTCGAGATATTAGTACCGCACAGAATGCTGCACCATATATGCAGTTCACAAACTCTAAATGGATCACCACTGACTCCAACTCCATAGGTGCATTTCAAAAAGTAAAAGAATAAACATTTGTTGTACTCTAGAAATATTTATTAAAAGATCTGATATCTTACTCTAAAATAAGAAGCAACTGTCTGTGTTTTCATGCTGGTTGTTTCTCTTGGATGATGCCCAGTATCTCCTGCTTCATTCTAGAAGGATGAAGAAAAAAGTTGTATTTTTCATCTCTAGTTAGCCTGTAGTGCCCTTTCCAATGCCCCAAGAAAGCACTCCTCAGAGAACATAATTTAAAAAGTATTCTAAACAGCAAAAGTTACAGCATGATCACTAGCACAAATCAGTTACACCAATATTTTGCTACACAATACACAAACATTCACACACACAAAGGGCACAAGTTGGTAACAGAGCATCTAATAACTGCCACAAATAACTGCACAATGTCTGAGGTCCTGCCTGTTATTTCATCATCACTGTTAATTTGATCCTTATCTAAGGAACGTGGCTATACTCCACACCAATATTTTAATTTCTCTTTTTGCTACAATACAGCTGGGAAATAGTATTTTTTCCCCTGGAAGTTGTTATAAAACTATAGCCAGAAAGAAGGGAAATGTTAGGTTTTTACCTCACGGAAGGAATATGAATTGCACAACACAAAGATATCCAGCTAAACAGAAAAGAAAATAGGAGAGGGAGAAAAACCAAGGAAGGGGTTACTTGCTTACTTTCAATACCAAAACAACTACTGCCTATCTAGTTTAAATCAGGCTTCAATGCAGAATCACAAAATTAGTTTTCTTACCTTTGTATGACTGATTGATTTTTGGGAGGTCCACATTTGATAACTGATTGTAGTTTTGCTTTTGGTGTGTGCCAGGTTACCTATGGGAAGATGAAAGAAAGCAACCTACCAAAGTGCTTACATCTCATCTAAACTAAGAATGATCCTGAACCACCTTATTCATGCCCCCAGTGCAACCATATGATTATAATGGTCATTGGCTTTCTCAGTGCATGTTCTCATTTCCCCTTTAACCCTTGGGATAGAATGAGCTCTGAGGAAGTTGCATGAACACAGAACATGATGATTTTTTCTCCTTCAGCTCATACATCATCTATTGGGTAACAAAATAAACAAACAGACTGCTGTAGAAGGTAAGATAGATACATCTTAGAGCATCCATGTGGTTTTACCCTAAGAATGTTATTGTACTATTCTAGTTCTCATGCTACATATTAGTTAAAGAAAAATGTGCTAATACCCTTCTCTGGCCCTGAGGAAAAGTGATGTGGCATGACTCAAGATTATACACCTAAACTCTACTCTTCACTACTCTTTCAACCCCTTGGTAAAAATAAGGTTATATCTTTCCACAGAGCTTGCTGGAAACCATCACTACCCTGTCCTTTCTCTGAAGTGTGGCTGGGTATTCCTGGGAGGCTACGAGATGACATGGACCAAAACTGTCCCAGGGTGGCATTCTAACCATTAATCAGAATGAGCAGTGGGAATGTGGGAATCCTGTGGGAATGTTTCAGCCACTGTTCACTGGCTCTGTTTCGTTTACTAGCACAGACAAAGTCTTAAGGCTCTAACTCTGGAATTCTAAGTCAAGCAATACCTTCAATATGATGACTTTGAAGGACTAGGTGCATTGGCATGCTTTACACAGGCACTGGTCTTTTCAAGGAATAATGAAAATTCTGCTGAGCTTTCCATCATGTCCCTCTGTGCTGATAAACTCTAACCATTGCTGCCACTGCTTCTGCTAATAACCTAACACCTCTGGGATCTCCCTCTCCACTGTATCTCTGAGCCTGTATCTCTCTGTGGCCAGCTACTATCAGGAAGAGGTGGATAAGAGTTGAAATAACAGATGCAAATATATGTCATGGTAATGCATCTGGTATTATGTGACGATACCAAAGCCTAAACCTCCCTTGGGTTCAGCTGACTATCACAGGGTGGGAAGGAAGAAGGTTTACTCACGGCTGACTTTAGCTATCTGAAAGTGAGGTGTCTACAGGATCCCTGCTGTATTCAGTGGAGAGAGACACCTTCAGAGGAGATTTTTCCCATCCCAAGAAAACACCTGAGATAGGCAAGAGGGGTTGGACTTTGGGTAAACATCTACATTGACTCTGATTCTAGATAAATATCAGGGATCAGAAACCTAACTTTCATTTGGCTGTAGCTGGATGGTTTGAGACAGTTTTGAAACAGCATTTCACAATATTTAACAGTAGGACTAAAACAGCCTTCAGAGTCTGTTTTAGTCCTTAAGTATCTTGCAAAACATTAAGACTTGGGATCAGTTCTTGGAACCATTTGCATGTTTACTTGGATTCTGTGGAAATTATAGTTTAGCATATTAGCAGATATCAACAAGTCAGAAAGTTCAGGCAAGGACATTGAGCTCTGTGCTTTCACAGGAACACTTTCTCAGTTCCCTTTGTAAAGAACAGAAGCCTTGCCAAAACCTTAACTTCTGTAAGTTATGATAACATTTTCATTTCCATTAGGCTCTTCCAATTTAGCTTTTCTGTTCTGCTAGAAATATGTCTGCCATGTAGCTGTACAAGAAAGTAATGTAAAGTATTTACTGTATGGCATCAATGCCATTACACAGAGTACAATACAGTAACAAACTGGTTGTAAGGAGACTTACCCATCATCCTGCAGTGGAAGGTAGGACACTTTGCAAGGACATAGTTCAAATAAGGTGCAATTTAGGAGTAATTTCTGTAGAGCTAGTTTTATTCCTCCATCTCTACTTACGAATTTCTTGAGGAAGAAATTACTTACTACAAGGACCACATCAATTACCTATTGTAAAGAACTCTAAGACTGAAAATAGAGGTGTGTCTTCTTAGTCTTTGCAGCAGATGTTAGGAGCCCCAACCTTTATTCTCTACCACTTAAGAGATAAATTGCACTGAGGCAATTTATATATGCCCTGTCCAAAACAGGACAGTGACTTACCTCATCCTTCCTGTTCAGCCCTCAACTCAGGAGATGCACTTCACTCCTTGTCTTGAACCCCCACCCTGAAGACAGAACCCTGAAAGAAGTCTCTACCACTTCCTTGGCACTTGACCAGACCAATCCCTCCCCTGTAGCCTGAGATGGCTGCAGCTCCATTCAGTATAGATTCCATGGTTGGCAAGTGAAGTATACACAAAGTGTATAATATCATCAATGAATGGTCATATGAAACCTGGCAGTGGTCATCACAAAGGCTGGAGAAAACTAAGAGGACCACCACAATAGCAATACCTGTTTTTGTGAGAGGGTGAGTTACCAGCTGTCGCGTCAGGTTGTTTTCAGATGATCGCAGTAGCAGCACAATATCAGCTGGCAGAGTATCTCTATTTTTGGCTAGGAATCCACTTGCATTATATAGAACCTGTTTAAAAAGTGCATTTATACATCTTCTTGGGTTTTGAAAAGTAATTGCAAATTTAAGCTTTCTGGACTAGGGCTTTTACTATATCAAGATACACAAACAGTTTTTCAGCCATCAGGCTCACTCTCACTTCTACTCTTTTTTTTTGATCACTGAAAGTTCTGCCTTTTCAATACTGAGATATGATGCAAATCACTAAAAGCAAATCTATCATTCCTAAGTAGCTTGAGACATTTATTTTTCCTAATGCAGGTAGTAGTTTTAATCTGTGTGGATTTATCACCAGGACAAGTATTGCAGTCCTCCTTTACACCTTTACGTGTAGTAATGCACAATTACCAATGCACTTGATTTCAACCACATCACACAGGATTACCCATATGACTGTACCATCTTTCTGTGCTATTCATAATGTGCTGTACTGGACCCAGGACTTAACACTCTTCCTAAGGATCTCTGTATTAATTGTAGAGGAAGTTTGCAGAATCACAAACTGCATATTGGCAATTGAAATCTCTCTAAAAATTACAAGAATGGTGTATCTAATTAAAAATGTAACTGCATGGTTCTATCTTGATGGTCTAAGGGATTCACAAGAAAACTTGACCTGTCAAGAAGGGTAGAAAATACTGGGATACATAATTTAGAAAAACCCATCACAATACAACTCAGCAACAGTCTTTAATGATGAAAAACACTTGTAAAGGAAGAGGAAATAAATTGTTCTCCATTTCCACAGTAAACTGCACTAGGGGTAATGAATTTACATGGCAGCGATGGAGACATAAGTTAGACAGCAGAAACTTCCTAATGAAAGAGTTTGTTGAACATTGATGGGACACTAGTGTAATTCCCCATCTTCAGTGGCTGGTAACAGGAATGGTAGAGAGAGATCTGGCTTTCCACTCCTTGAAGTAAGTTATGCTATGCTAGTGAAGTGCAACGCAGCTGGAGATGAGGTGCAGAGGAGTTACAAGAGGCTCTTTGTAGCTGTCTTACATAAGGGGTAAGGCATTTTCCATCAGCTGATGGGCAGTATTTGTCTCTTCCCAGGCCAGCTGCTCCAGCAGTGCACAGCCCCAACATGGTTTCCCATGTGAGACATCAACGCTCACTCTGTACCCTTTAAAAGAGCTCAGAATGAGGTGGGAGCTCCTGCTTTCCCAAGGCAAGGTTCAGGTGACCAGAGTCATCCTGCTGCAGTGTAACAGCAGCTCCTCCTGGGTTTGCATGGCATGAGCAGCCAGCCACCTTGCACGGGAAGGAAGGATGCTGCTTGTTGAATGAAGCAGGAAGCAGGGCCTGCACTCTGTCTGGCTGATGACAAAGTACAGAACTAAGAAAGGCTGATGGTGTGTAGGAGGTAATAGAAAGAATGGAGCTGGGTCTTGGTTAGAAATAGTGGGAACAAGCATGGTGCAGGATTTTGAGGAACTAGGGGGATGAGCACTGAACTGCATTACATACCAGTTATGTTTTGGGTCTTCTGTACTAATTAGTCAGCTAATTTACCTGGTGACATTTAAGAAAATTACACCCCTGCTATTGCTTTTTTTTTTTTTTTTTTTTTTTAAGGCAGCATGAGGAGAAAATGTTTGTAACAT
>VZUI01043172.1:0-15158 GCA_013401135.1 Cettia cetti
GTGGCACTTTTGGATTGGTTTAGAGTAGAAGTGAACTGTCTAACATAGGTGATAGGTATTGGTAACTAACTGTAAATATAGAACACGTAGTATCTAGTATAAAAGCTCAGACAGCCCAAGAGCCACGCAGTCGGTTCCTGACCCTGCTGCCACAAGGACCTTGGCAAGGCACAGAAGCAATGCAATAGATAAAAAATAATAAACAACCTTGAAAACCTGAACTGATTCCGACGTCTTCTTCAAGCTCGGGGCTTGGGAAAAGGACTCTCTAAAATCTCGGAATCTGCCAGCAGCAGAACCTGACACCTGGAGACCTTCTGTGGCCAGGGGTGTCACACAGTCCTCTGCATCACACCCCCATTCACCATTAACCACATCTGAGTTGCCTCCTTTCCCACATGCCTCTACTAGTCTCTGATATTCCTCGTTTCTCTGTTTGGTGCTTGTTCCAGATGCTATTCACTGGTCCTTTTGCTTGCTGCTGCACGGTCCCATTGTGAAAGAAAGGGGGACACTCCGGTCACTCCCTCACAGGGAGCTATCCCAGCTACAGGATGGGAAACCTGGTGGTGCTGCCAAGCTCTTTTCATCCTGAGAGAAGGGCTCAAGCAGTCTTGCAGGGAGAAGTGGAAAATCAGAAGCAGAAGTTCACTCGATTTCTATCGTATCATTGAGCCTTGTGCTGAAGGACTTGGTCAAGGAGTCACGAGGGAGCCTGTTAGGTTTGTGCTGCTCCAGCCTCATGGGCATTTAATTAACGTCATGATATCCGGGCTGGATTTCATCTGCACTTCAACCCTCAGCCTGCAGCCTCCTCTTTCCCCCGCTAGAAGGGGCTAAGAACCAGCCACCGCAGAGCAGAACGAGGGAGTTTCGTTATGGGCAAGCTCAGGGCAAATCTCACCACGCGAAACAGCTTCAACACTTCCTCTGCCTGTAAGGCTCTGCACTAGCCCACTCCATGAGGGATTCAGTGTCCCTACAAAGCAAGATCTCTCTGCTTGAAAAGCCAGCACTTTGGTTTCTTAACCCTATCGTGAGCTGCTTTGGGGAGGATTTCAGTACTGAAACGCTGTAACAACATTGCATAACTCAGCACAGCACTGCTCACTTGAGACACTCTTCAGCCTTCAACACTCCATTTTCAAACACTGGGTGCAGGAAGGTAATTCAAGGCTCCACTTCTTCCAGATGAAGGTGGAAGGGTTTACAGTTTCAGGAAAGTAAAGAAAATAACAAAGATATGATGGTATAACAGGAGGGAGAAAGATCTAGACAGGGTGTTTTGCTCATAGAAGAGGCAGTTTTATGTTTAAAGGATTAAAAGTAACAAGTTTACAAACTAATACATGGCAACACCTTATTAGAAGAGATCACACAGCTGCTCCTGGCAATCCCCAGAGCAGGGTGCTGGCTAGAACCAGGCTCACTCTGCTTAGTCACCCACTCCAATAGCCACGTCTATGAGGCCAGCAGTGAACCCCCAGATACCCACAGTGCTCACACCTCCCACAGAGGGGTGCAAAGTTAAACCCATAGCTCTAGCACATGTAAATGCATCATGCCTTGTGAAGGCCCATTAGCAAACTCACAGCAGTGTCAAAAACATCTGATGTAGCTTTCTTCTTGCTCTGCTTTACCAGAACTACAGAGTGTGATACAACTGAGAAGCAAACAAACAAACAAAATTTGCAATATTACAAGGAGGCATCACCCTACTTGCTTTTAAGCCCAACCTAAGAAACCAGGCACCCCCCTAACTTTACCTTGTTCCTTTTAAGCCATCCTTCCCAGCCAGGTGAACAGCAGGTACAACAAGGTGAAGGCAACAACATCCACCCTCACACCACCCCTGAATTGTGCTGACCCCTTCCTGGCCAATACAAGCTTTCTGCAATCCAGGATGTTTCCTGCACTTAGGACAAGAGGAGAGTACAGAGTTATACTCCCTCACCTTCCCTAGTGGAAAATGAACCCACCTGATGGTCAGGAGTGCCCTGCTCCCAGCTGTGCTTTGGAAGCTACAAGAAGAAGACACTAAGTGCTTTTGTCTTTCTAGCAGGGAACTCTTGGCTGGTCCTTATTGGGGGCACAACCAACTTTTACAACACTCCAAGGAGACAAGGCAACCTCCTGCCAAGAGAAGAGCTGGGTCACAGACCTGGGGGTGGCTGCTGTTCACTTTGCTTTTGCCTATAGCCAGCTCTACTTTTCTGCCATTAGCTGTGGGGCAGGGAAGATGACACAATGCACAACCAACGTGAGCAGGTTTTTACTGCCAGTGCTTTGCCAATACTTCCTTTTCAGTGAGGTTTTTCCCAATGAATTAACTTTGGTAACAGTTCATACGAGGGGGTTTTCCCCTGTGTGACAACACTGTCCCTGTTGGGCTGCAGATATCAGGGCCACAGTGTCCCTAATACCCTGGCCAGCCTCACCTGGGACTTGCACCCACACACCCAGCCCTGCTCACTAGCACAGGGGCTCGTTTTAAACCCAATTCTGGGCACTTGGTCCTTTTCTGCTTTGTCTGGCTGGGTCTGATCTGCAGATGTTTTTTCCATCCTTAACTTCCACACTTTCACACTTTCACAACTTTTATTGCCATGAGCTTGTCTGATGGCCTGGATCCCTGCTGAGATTTTCTGACTTTATTCTTGTGGTGCAAGCACTGACTGGGGAAACCCCTGCCCTGCTGGTCCTGGGATCCCCTTGGCTCCTGGTTTCTTGCCACTTTAAAGAGCAGCAGGTATTTACTATTGATGGAGAAGTGAGGGACTATTCAGCCTCTGCTCTTCTCCCCGTGGCTAAACCTGGTGGCCCTCACCCTCAGAGTATGTGTTGGTGAGGACCCTGGGGCTTTACCAGGGACAGGGAGAAAGGCTATAGATTGCTTCAGACAGTGAAATTTTTTTGTTTTGCTCATTTCAACAACTGTGTTTTAATTATTAGCCTGAAATTTATCCTTACACAAGGGTGGCACAAAAAGGAGGGGGTTTTTTAGGAGATGAGAAGGATAGGTGCAATTAAATGACTAATAATAAAAGACTTTTTGGTTTTGAATAAATATACAACAGACATAAGGACTATGAGTGGATTATCAAGGTTTGGGAAGAGAATTTAGTGCACTTTTCATATTAATGCTGATAAGACCTACATTTGTTTCTTCAATCTGTAGATTCATCCAGGATTTATTATTAATCTGCAGCCATAAAACAAGGTAGAGAGTTTTCCTCTGCTTTTCAATAAGCTTTCTACTCTTTTGTTCTTCATATAGAAGCTAATACTTTGTTTATTAGAACAGTTGTAATTTCTGCAACTTCTTTAAGCAGCCCACATGTAGGGATTGGTGTTGATTTCACTTTTCATTTATTAGCAGTAATGCTTCTTTTTAGTATCATAACCCTGAAACAATGTACCATGTGAGACTCCTGGTCACATACATAAATGTTCAGGAAATGAGTGGCACCAGGGACTGTTCCTTTCCCTGCACTCCCCTGGTATCCAAGCTTGGCTCCCACCTGGATCCCTGCAGGCATTGCCCATTATCCACCACACAGAGCCAGTTGTTCTAGAGGGGTGTAATCATACTAATGGCAAAAGCTGGTGTGCTTGAAAGCCACAATTCATTATGCTGTTCATCCCAGCACCTCTTGTGTTTGGGAGGGGTTCTTTGCAGCAGTTATTTCTGCTTCTTCACTCAGTGGGAATACACTGGTGTAATTCAGTGCTCTCTGCAGCCTGCTCTCCTGCAGAGGGTGGTGTCTGAGTTTTGAAATAGGCAAACACCATTGTAGTTTGTTTTTCCTCCACGACAGGTGAATTCACTCATTTGAAAAGCAGTTACTAAACAACAACTGTTTAAACTACGTTAAACAACATTTTCTTTGACTCTTCTGGCTTTGCAGTTGTTTCTGAGGTTTAGCTGGTCAAGGAAGATTCTGTTTCAAAAGCACATTTTCATTCCTGCAAGACTTACTCTCTGGGGCATTAATTAACTAGGTAATTTTGATGGTGGATGTATTTGAGTAGGGAAGTTATGGAACTGTGTGTATGAAGAAGGTAATTTGGGGCTGCCTGTATGAATAAAATGTCTAGATAAATAAAATGGGAAGCACCATTAAAATGTTGTGGGATAAGGGGGTTATGGACAGCAGCACTGCAGCTGAGATAGCCAATGGGTGCCCTTCTTCTGTTAAGTTTTGGTTATGTCTGGTTGAGACTAAAGGTATAAAAGGGGAGTGATTTCTACAACAAAGAGATTTCCTTTGCTTGCATAAGGGGCTCTGTGTCCCTTTGTTCCCCATTGCTACAACACGAGATTTCTTCACCTGCATGGCTGGAGCTGTGGTCAATGACCTTCCTTGCTCAAATGCAACAAGATCTGCCAGCTAGGCCAATGCAGCAGGGAGGGGAGGACGATGCAATCAAGGGGCTGGACAAGTGTTTTTGGAAATTTACTGTTTACAGATCAGCATAGCAGTTAAGGTGACAACATACCTGTTGTAAGAGCTTTGGAAATTGTACTGGGCTCCCTTTCAGGTACTACCTGATAAGGAATGTTATGAAACACCAAATGGTTCTTTTTATAGTGCAGGAACATGTGTTTGGCATGTGGGGGAAACAAGACTCAGATCTTTCCTTTCTCCAGCTTCTGGAAGAGGAAACAGCCTCTAGGATTCCCCTCATCAACCTGTGTGGTGGCCCAGCACAGGACCCATGGACATGTCAAAATACACTCTTTCTGACTTGCAGTTGTACTGTGCTTCTTCCTTGCCCCTCACCACCCACCTTATGGCCCTGGTGAGGAAAAAAATGGGAAGTAAATTAAGCCATCCATTTTGTATTCCTGTCTGCACTCTGGTCCAGACAACATAAAGGAATGGTTTTGAAAAAGATTAATTTGCTGACGTTAATTGGCACTAGGAGAGGGAAGGTATCAGTAACAGCTTTATTTTATTTCCAAGCATCTAAAATAACAAAAAAACCCCAAACAAACAAAACCAAAACCAAACCAACCAAACAAAAAAAGGCAAATTAATCAGCAAAGTGTCCTCACTGCAGCCAAGCTGCACACACATGGAGGGGGGTTGTTACAGGCGGCTGAGCCTGCAAACCCTGCATAGCAACCAGAATTATCTGAAGTATTAGAGTGAAATTAAAGAAAAAACACAAAAGAAGAGACAGAAGAAGGCAGACAATGGCAAGACTGTAGGTGCAGAGGGTCAGAAATCAGCCAAGTGATAGGAGTGAAGTTCACCCAGACATATTTGTGTGTACCTGCCAGCAACTTCCACAGCCTTGGTGTGCTTTGCCACAGAGTCACAAATGGACAGGACATGGGCTTGCTCCTTTGCACAGCCCTGTGCCCCACAGGAGAGAAGAGCCATGGGTAGAGCAGGTTTTTCCACTGACAGAGACTCCTGGAAGACCAGCAGCCAGAGGAGGATTTTGGCACATCTGCTGGCAGATGAGCTGGAGGCAGGGACTCTGGCTCTTGGAATGCCTTGATGTTATCAGATCTGTGTCCCTCTCAGGGCTTTGCAGGAAAATTGCAGAGCTCTTCAGCTGTTTCAGGCTGGAGATAATTTCACAACACAGAAGCTTGTTTTTCTTAGTCATCTTTCATTTTCTTAGTCATTTTCAGCTAGTCTACACTCTGGATTTAAAATTGCTTGTGTACAGTCTGGGTGCAGAGCTGAGCAGGAATGGATTGCTCCCAGCTGGTGACTGCGTGGGAAGGAGACTGCTGAATTCCCAAGAGATGTTTGGGACATGTCTACTCCCAGCAATTCCCCAGCATCGAGTGATTTGGGATGGGATGAGAGCCATGGACTAGAACTGGCAGACCTGAATGCTGTGGCCATGGCTGAAGCACAGGGTGAAGTCAAAGAGTCCTTCCAGAAAAAACAGCTCAGGGATGTGGATGCTGCACCTGACACTTACATGGGGAAGAGGGGAGCTACAGTCCTCCCTCCAGCAAATCCTCCCCAGTCAGTGCTGAGTCCCTCCTGGGGATTATTCCTAACTGAGCAACCCCCCCTGCTTCAGACACTGATTCCTTAGGAAGGAAGATACAAACTCTGGAATCTGACAGTGTCTGCAGGGTGACATATTCTCCTATGTGCACAGGATAAGGGGTACAGCTCCACCAACTACAAAATCTATGTGTTACTAAAGTCTTGGCAAGGGTTCAGCCAGAGAGGACCAAGAGAGAAAAGCTGCATTAGGAATAGGAACAAAAACTTTCCTTTGTAAGTGTGGGGTGTCTGCAAGCAGTCCAGCAAGACGAAAGGTTTTGTGACCCTGCCTGGAAGAAAGCTGCTTTCTTCCTCCTCCTTTCCCATTTTCCAAGGCTTTTGGGACAGTGATGCTGATCAAGTTCTGGCAAAAAGGGAACTAGAACAGAAGAGCTGGAGCTGTGAGACCTCAGCACTCCCTTTTCTCTTTGTGAAAGGGAGAGGTGGGGAGTTGCATGGCAGGATCTGGAAATGTTGCTCTAAAGCAAACACTGAATTTTCACCATCTGGATGGTGGGTAATTGCAGCTTGCTTGTAAAACTTTCCACAGCAGGCAATGTTTTTCTCTGGAGCTCTCCCTTGGGGATCCATCTTCCAGAGGATTTTCTCCTTGCTCCTGGCAGTTTTCTGTACCTCAGGAGAACGTAACAGTGGTTAACAGTAAGCAGCAGGAGGAGGCTGTGTCTCAAGGAGCTCATCTGGCCTGATGCACCTGTCTGCTACAAAACAGGCTGGGAACAATCCCAGCCAGCCTGCTGGGAGAGGCTGGGATGAAGAGAATTCAAAATGTCTGTGGTGAAATCTTGCCTTTATTATCCTAGTCACTAACATCCCACATATTTCAAGGAGACCAGCCTTTTACTCCCACGATCCAAAGACAAAGCAAAATAAATCTTGGTACTCTCAACCACAGTGCAAAACTCTGATTTATAGAAAATAGCATCCTAGCCTTGAAGAGTGGCTAAACATGCCTCCTTCTTCCTTCTTGGCTTAAAGCTTTGCATCCCTATTGCTAAAATTTCCTGTGAGTTCTGCTGTCCAAACAGCCTGTAAAAGCCATAAACATCTCTCATTATGTGCTCCCATCTTCTTAACTACTCTTTGGGCTAAAGCATTGTTTTCCTTGCAGACTACACTGAAGACTGCTGCCCAGGTACTACATTAAATGTAATGAAATTATGATAAACACACAAATGTTACATTACACACAAATATAAACTGTGAAATAAGGTAATACAGGGAAAATTCCTGTTGATCCTTTCCAGTTGTACTGGTGATTTGGTATGTCCTATAACTGAAAATTATCTTTTTTTTCTCTGGAGAAGACTTGATGAAAAGAGAGGCAAGATAAAAAAATCTTGGGGGAAAAAAATTTCTTCATTGAGCTATGTCAAAACGAATCCTCCAAAATGTTCCTATTTCATAATGAGTAGCTTTTAATTGCAATTTAACAGTCATATTGTTAAGCACCCAGTCACAGACAGACATGTTGCAAATACATAGTGCAATATTGTGAATCAAGTGCACTCCCAGGCTGTGAATTATATCCCCTGCTCACTGACTACATTGGGTTTTAATAGTTTGTTGTTCCTTTGTGTCCAGAAGTGGTAGAAATGTGTCTTTCTCAGAAACCTCTTCATTACAGGGCAAGAAGTGTGTGTGTTACACATATGCCTGGTGTTCAAACTGAATGGAAATGCAGAGCTTTGTGTCACTCATTTATTGTCATTTGCAGCCATCACTGCACGTCCAAGCTGCCTAAACCACAGCTCCAGAAGCAGAGAGGACATTCAGATATTTTTCTGGTTATCTTTTATCAATGCTGGTTTTAGAATAAGGATAAGGATACAGCACTTATCTACATCCCAAAAGGAATAGACTACTATATAAAATACCCTACACTCCTATAAATGCAACTAAATGTTCACAAACAAGGTTCTCTGGAGACCAAAGCCCATGAATATGTCCCTGCAGTTGCTAACAGAGCATGCTGTGCCCTGGGAGGCAGTGGGATTTTTCTCCTTTGTGGCTTGGCATCCAATTTGAGTCCTAAAAATTCAACGCTTTTCCCTTATTCCTTCCTCTATATTGTCAGGTGCTTCTGATCTATTTGGGCAAAGAATATAATTCTTGCTCTATTCTCTCTCCACTGACTGGGGATATGAAGCTCCTGGAAGAAAAGACACTGTCATCTACAGAAGAAGAGCCTCAAGCTGGTGCTGCTGTCTTGATGTGGCACTTTGAGTTCAGCAGCAGGACCAGAACTTTGTTAAGCCACCACGATGTCAGGGATTTGGGTCTGCACCAGTAACATCGTGTCCCAAGGCTCACCTGCATTCCTAGGTACCTGGGCTTGGAGGTGCTCAGTGTTTCAGGAAGCTGGTCTCAAATATCCCTGTCCTAGAATGTTTCTGGGGCTGCAGAGCTTGTTCAGGAGCAGGGCAGCACAGAGAGAGGTGTTGCCAGAGGAAGTCATTCCTTCTGGGTGAAAAGACATGACCTATTTCATGCAGAGGAAAACTTGGGCAAGAGTCCTGGGTGAATCCCAGCACAGACTCCCTCAGCTTTACATTACCTCATTTCAGCTGGGGATTTTCCCCATGTCAAACGCTGTTGGGTGCTTTACAATGCTAAGAGAGCTTCAGGGCTTCTTCCTAAGTGTGGCTGAATGTGAGAGCCAAGTGCTGAGACTTTACAGTGCTCCTGGTCCCAGTGTCTGGGCAGTGCCTGCAGTGGGGCCACGCGGGTGTGGCTGCTCAGAGTCGATATCTGTGGAGCTCCCAGAGCCAAAAGCACCACCATGGCCAAACCAAAAATTAGGATTGCTAGGAGATGCTGCATATGATGAACACCACACAGTTGTTATTAAGACCCTTGGAATCCTATTGGCAATTGAGAGACAGGGACATTACAAGTTCTGATCAGAAGCCGAATTTATTGAGCATACAAGGTGTTTACATAGGGTTATTCTTGTATGGCACTTATATAGTGTTCTATTTTGGTAACAATTTCTCAATGGTTACACATTCTTTATGACATCAAGTCACCTAGTATCATTATCTTACCTTTCACAGTATGTTTCTTGGTCACTTATTTCCCAGGGAGCCTTTACCTGTGTCTGTCTCTCCCACTGTTTCTGCTCAATCAGGCCTAAGATATCAGGCTCTTTTATTAGTTCCATTATACTCTCTGTTTCATTCCCCACAGAATCTCTCTGTGATAAAACAACTCATGAATACAAAATTAATATTTGCACATGTGCCTGCCACCATTATAGCCCACTTTCACCAATTTGCCTTATTGTTTGCATGTGCATCAAAAACTGAGACATAAATGCACTTGACCTAATTAACTCCTATCGGGAGAAGTCATGAAGAAAGCAGATATAAAATCTGCACTTAAAAGGAAAAAAAAAAAGAAAAGAAAAAACAGGGAAAAAACCCAAACCCCATTCTCCCCTTAAAAAGGCTAGTAGTCTTAAAACTGTACTTTCCTCTGGTTCTGTTTAGTCTTTGTTTTTTAAAGCTGCTGTTGTTACAAGTAATCCCTAAGATCCTTGTTGCTGGAAAACATAAGGAAGAATTTGTTTGTATTCCCAGTGTGTGTCTTGCAGGCATTTCATAGCATGCTGTGCATAGTCTTTTCTTGCTTCCTTCTGTACTAAGAGTTTTCTTTGCTGGTTGTTTCCTATAGTAACAAAACAGGGGGAAAAAAAGGAAAACCCTTGTTAAACCACAAAAACTAGCAAGGGATTTTGTGTAGTGCCTGAAATGAAGTTTTAACATTCCCAGATAGAGAAATGAGTTTAGTCAGGAAATGATGTCTTGTTGCCATGATGCCACTTTCTGTGTACTAACTGTCTCCCACTTTTCTCATGTTTTCTCTTTGTATGTTCTCTGTGCATGGTTTATCTGTGCACTTCCAGTCTCCCAAAGGCTCTCTCCTTTCATAGCTTCATACCCCTGGATAGCTCATATATCACAGGACACACCAATAACCCCACCTTTCAGTAAGTTGGGGGAAAGGAGAGTTATTAAAATCTGCTTGAAGTTGCTGGGGTTGTGTGAGAAGCTGAGCACAAAGCTCTGAGCAAGACTGCAGTAGCAGCGTGGTCAGGATTTGGGGGCCATGCTGCTGAAAGCAAGAGGTGTGTGTCAGTGTATACTTCATGCAACACTGATCACTTTGTACTATTTAACTTTTTTGTTGACTTTGAGCCTGCAAACGCAGATGTGCTGTCACTCAGATGCTCAGCTAGGCAGAGTTATGTGCTCTTGGCACACACTGAGTGTCTGAATGGAGTGATTTGGCACCAGCCTGTTTGGAAGAGAGCTTTTTGCCTGATCATGTTCTCATTAGTATCTGAGCTGATGAACGACATTCTTCTGCCTTTCCACGTTCCTAGATATAGATCTGGCTTCTCTCTTCAGTCTGGGCTAAATGCTCAGGGGGAGCTGGCTGGGGAGCCTGTGTCTGCACTGCTGAATCCATCCATGCAAGCACTGGGAGAGTCTGGGAGCAGCCTGCCTGATGGCAAGTCCTGCAGATCCTGTGAGTGTCCAGAAGAGTTAGTGTGGTTGGCCACGGTAAGGTCCTTGATACTTTTAAGAATGAACTGCTTCTACTGATCTACAGTAGTAAAATAAGACACAATGGTAGCTCAGCCACTGCCAAAATGTAGGTGTCTCCCTGGCCCCTCCTCATAAATAGCTTAGCTGGTTTTAGTTTGTGTTGCTGTTTTAGCTCCAGCCCAGGGAAAACCTGCCCTAAAAGTGTTGCTGTCACTCTCCTATCACTCTTTCCTCTCCCCACAAGCAACCACCCTCGAAATCCTTTTGCAGTAGGTACCATCAGCCTGCTGTCACTGCTCCCCTCTGTATCTCTGTGAGAAACTTCTCCTTGAGCTTTGTTTGGCCTTTTCTGCTGGAAGGAAACCCCAAATGCTATTTTCACACACAGGAGCAGGCATAACTCTCAGAAAAGGTGGCAACTGCATCCCTGGATCTGCGCCCACTTCTGCTAAGTGCATTTCCTCTTTGCATTCCATTGACGAGTGAGCTCTCCTGCCTTTCCCACCGTCACTCAGAAATAGCAAAGGAGCACAGGCAGAATTCCATTGAATGAATACATTTTGCCTGCCCTTTTACATTTGATGTCTCTCTCCAGTTGTTGGGTGGTTTTGCTCTGTGTGTGTGAGCACACAGATGGCTCCTCTAAGCACCTCGGCCCCGGATGATCGCTTGTTAATTTTTGCTTTGGGCTATTTTGAGCTTTTTCCTCCCAAGAGGACGCTGATGTGGTGTGATGATGCCGGTGTGCCACCTAGTGATTGAACTATCCCCTTGTCACACATCTTTTATCGGCACACTCAGTGCGTGTACTTTGGCCCCATGGTCACCAGGATCGCAGGTAACCTGTGGCAGTCCTGCAGCCCCTTTGCTCTGCTCAGTCTGTCCAGGCAGAGGGGATCCCACTGAACTGTTTTTCCCTGCCTATTTCACTTGGTACCTTTTTTCTCTCTTTGTACCTCTTTATACTGTATTATCTGCAGTCTCTCTGATGTGGGCAAGAAATGGGAGATCATTTGAGGGGTGCTGGCTCCCAGTTTACCCACGGCAAATAATCTAATCCATCAGGCAATATTTTTGTACAGCGTGAAAATTTAGCACTAGATACATGTCAATCAGATGCTCTGGGGGATTCTAGACAGTGTTCAAAGCCCTTTGGGCATGAGGGGTATCATTGCAGATACTTATCTGCTTCATACTTCATTATTTGGGCAGATCGATTGCTGGGTGAGCAATAGATGGTCCTAGGGTTGGAACTGAGGCCTTTTTGTCAGGGTTTTGTGTTTTCTGCCCACTCTCCAGATTCCCAGAGGCACACAGGAGACTGTCAGGGTGGAAGGGGGAAGGCAGTCGGCAGAGAAGTGCATGACAGCCGGCTGATCTCCTCTGCTGCCCTGGCAGACGCGCTGTTCCAGGTGCAGCTCCCCAGACGCCTGACCTCCCGCCCGCTTCCTGCAGTGCCCTGGGGCATGGGTGTTGCAAAGGAACAGCCTCAGTTCACAAGCAGCTGAGCAGGGCAGGTTCAGACCCTCCCAAAGGTTCAGGTCCCGGCATTGTCCCCCTCGCTGGGAAATCCAGCTGGGTGCTGGGTGCAGTTGCAGCTACAGCGTGCCGGGAAGGGACTGAACTCTATTCCGGGGCTCACTGCTCACCTGCTGTGAGTCATGCAGCAAAATTATGCTGCAGAGGCTGGTACTGCTTGGTCAGTAACCACTGTCACAGCTGCCCTTCAACAGGAGCTCAGCTGCATGGAGAAACACGGTGACAAGCAAACTGAGTCCTACAAGAAGATGGGGCAATAAATGAAAGGATAAGTGTAGGAAGTCAACAAACTTTATCACTGTAGATGTGTGTCGGAGGTCAAGATGAGCAATTAAAGCCTAAAGAATTTGTCTTCTCATCTTAGGGAAGTTGTGGTGAGGCATTCACAACGTTGTGAGCTTTTTGGTAATGATCTTTGTCTCATTCTCAGAGCAAAGGTCTGTTGAGGCAGAAGGTGAAGCTGCTGCCTGGAGCCTGGGTCTGGGGCCCTCTGCCTTTGCCAGGAGCTGTGAGAGATGAAGTACCCCAGACACTTTTCCACCCCTAGCTGTACTCAAGTCATCCTTTGGAAACACAATTTGTGTCTTCCTGGCTTCTCCTACAATGCTGCTCCTCCTCTGATCTCACAGCTAATTGTCTTTAAGTCTAGAAGTTATTAGGGCCCCATGAAATGGATTTATTCTCTCCTGATAAACCACAGTACTGTGAGGTGATAAGGGATGTGGGGAGAAGTGGTTACTTTGTTCAAGGAACCTCAAACTGTGATTCAGCCATAAGTCATTGATACTGCCAGCTGGCCATCCTGTGGAATATGTTGTTCTTCCTTGCACACCACAGGCCTCTCTCTCAGCTACAAGATCCCACAAGGGCCAGAGGTGCCAGCTCACTGCTGGCTCTCGTTTTTATTGCTCTGCAATCCATGGCCATATTTTGCATTTGTTTTGTGGATTTTTTTCCTTCAATTGCATCATTAAGGCGGTGTTGTTGTGAGGGTGGGGGCTTACTCAGTACATCCAGTGCTGCGGGATTCCCACTGTTGCACTCATTATCCTGGAGTTCATCAAGACTGACAGTCAAATGTTTTAAGTGTGGAAGCAGAATCTCTACCTTTGCAGTCCCTGCCTGGGGCAGGGATTTGTGCAGTTGCAGTGCAAGAAAGTGGATTAATGTGGACATTGTGGGGCATTTTAGATAGGAATGGTACTTATTAAGCTTTTGCTTGAGAGAGAAGGCCCTCTTTCCCCTTATTTTTTTTTTTTCATATTTATTCTTCTACGAGAAAAGCTTCTGCCAGTACCTGGGCAATTACTAGAGCACAGCAGCATAAACTGGGATTTCATTGCTCTCATGCTGTCTTCTTCCTGACAGGTGAGCCAGTAGGACTCCCACCTGCCCTGTGGGAAACAAGAATGTTGGACTGAATTCTTCCCAAATATCTTTGAGATGTGGAAATGCAGGAGCTGGAGGCCTGAGCAGTTTGTAGAGGAGGCTGTAGCAGAGCTGTGGCAGAGCCAGGGGGTGGCTGCAAGCTGTGCCCAGTGCCAGCTATGTGCCATGCTCTGAATCTCCTCACCTGCTCAATTTCTTTGAGAAGAGATCCTTTCTCCAATGCATGGATATGGCAAGAATTGGAATTTTGCTCTCAGCCCTCTGAGTGTGGAGATGAGGGGTGGGGATGCTGACCCCTGCAGCTCCTCCTGAGCAGCCCATGGCTGCCTTGAGGTTCCCAGGTGCCTTGCAGGGAGAGAAGAAGGTGCAGCTGTGGATGTGATGATCTTCCTTGGAAAATAACGCTGCAGGCAGGTCTGATACTTTTGATGCTCCAACCAGCCATGAGTGCCTGGGTGAGGAGTGTACTTTTTCAGATCTTCCTTCCCATCAGCAATGGTAACTTCACTGAGAGTGTGTGGATCTTCTCCATGGCTAACTCGATACAGTGGGGACCGTGCAGAGTAACAGTTCATTACCACTGTAAAAGCACTCAAGAGTAGCAGTATTTCCACTGTGGAATCAGAGAAAAAAACAATCCCAGAGGAACAGGTGACTTTGCATGTGGAAGACACACAGGGATGGGGCTATACAGTGCTGAAGGGTTTCTCTGCATACAGACTCTCATCACAGGCAGGTGCGTAACTTCCCCTGGAGTGATAGAGGGAAAGAGTGGGGAGTGTATGAGCCCTCCAGAGCTCATAATGAGCAGCTGTAGGAAGGGTGAGAACGTCGGAAGAGGAATTTTCTTAACACTCAGGAGAGCCCGAGTCTCCTCTTCCTCCTTTGTTACGGTCCAGAGCCGAGGTGGAGGTGGGTGTTCAGTTCCGCTGTGGGGTTTAGCCACAGCTGCCAGAGTCAGCCCTCGTTTAAGTGTGAAGAAGCAGGACGATGTTCCTTCCTGTGTTGGAGACAGGAGGAATCACCCCGGAGCATCGGTATCCGAGCTCTCCTGTAAGCTGCCCTCCCTCTGAAACACCTCGCTGTCCAGCTGAAGGTGACCTAACAGGTGAACAACATTCAGCCTTGAGAAAGGAAGAGCAGCCGCTGCTGATTGTCCCGCCGTGGCGCTGGAGGGCGGATAGCGGCGTGCCCGGCAACACGCCGCTATCGGGGCGAACAGGCGGGTATCGGGACCGACAGCTGCTGCTCGGCGGCTGCACCGTGTCATGCCAACAACCTCGCCCCGCTCCCTGAAGAACGCTGGTAGAGCACCGACTCCTCCGCCCGGCGCCCCCGCGCTGGGCAATGGCGGCGCGCACCGGGAACTACAACTCCCGGCAGGCCGTGCGGCGGCTGCTCCTGGGGAGCGCATGCGCCCCTCGCAAACTCCCTTTCCCGGCAGGCCGGCCCAGAGCGCGGCCCCCGCCCCGCTCCCTCACGGCCGTGACGCGCGCGCCGTGACGGAGCGCGGTGACGTAAAAAAGTGTGCGCCCTGCACAGTGATCGCGGCCGCCGCGGGGTGCGCGGGGCCGACAGCAGGGGCCGGGGGCGGCGGCGGCACCGCGGGGCAGCGCGCAGGTACGGGGGTCGGGGCGGG
>VZUI01043173.1:0-25391 GCA_013401135.1 Cettia cetti
TGGATGGATGGATGGATGGATGGATGGATGGATGGATGGATGATGGATGGAGGGATGGATGGAGGGATGGATGGATGCATGCATGCATGGGTGGGTGGGTGGATGACCCTCCTGCACTGCTTTTACAGCTTTTGGTCTATCTAAGAGCTGTTGGGTTTAGTGGAGATAATAGTGGTGAGAAAAATACAACAGAGCAACTTCAGACACTTCATCTTTCCTTTCTTTTTTTTTATTTCAGCTTCCATAGCCAAGCCATAAAGGAAAGATGAGCATTAAACCCACTGCTGCTCATCAGTTCAGTATCTAGAAAGCTTTTGGCTATTTCACAGTTTTAACTCATTAAACCCTTACCAGCCAAAGCTCACCTCTTCATTTATTTAATGAGCTACTGAAAGTCATTAATGACACAACCTTGGACAGCACAGTGGCTGCTCTTAACCAAGATCCCACTGTCAGTGCCGACTCCATTATCCCAGGCTGCTCCATGCCTGGCCTTGGACACTTCCAGGGATCCAGGGCAGCCACAGCTTCTCTGGGCACCCTGTGCCAGGGCCCCACCACCCTTACAAGGAAGGAATTTTCCATTTTTCCAGTCGTTATCAACTTCATGTAGGCTCTGACACGGCAGCTGATGGATGAAAGCATCTACATCCTATTATTACCCTCTACTCTACAGTTCCCACTTCCTGAGCTTTTTAACTGAGTCCACTACACCAGAAAGAGTAAAATGAAGGTAGCATTAATCAGTGGGTCTCTCTTACCCATAAAGTTTAGAATAAATATATATTTATATCTAGCCACGTATTTGTTAAAGTAGGCCATTACTTTTGTTGTACCACTTCCAAACTCGCTATTCACTATTTAGCAGCCTTCCTGCAAGACACAAAATCCATTGTGTAATAATTTCTAGCAGACTGCAGGAGTGTAAAAGTAGACAGTGTTTCCTTCAAAAATGGAATCATCTTTCACAGATGTAGATGTGTACTTGTTATGCCAAGATGAGACAGATGTGGCTCTATTCACTCAGGGACAGGTGCGGAGGAAGAAGAGATAAAACATTTGTAGAAAGTGTAAGCAACTGCATCGCTGTTGTTAAATAAATAAACATTCTGCCAAAACGAAAAAAAAAAAGTTTATTTGCTTTTTTTTTTCCCCCAGAATGTTTATTTTAAGCCGCAGCTTAGCTGTGATTTATTCAGATTTATGTTCCTGTATCAATTTAAATTTATAATATGCATTCTATATATAAACATCTGTTTGTATATAATCTGGGGAAGGTGCATTGGCACGTATGAGTGTAAATGCACACGCACATTTTTCATGGAAAATGGGCTCACAGGCACGTGCAGGCAGCTAATCAGGTGAAGAATGGGAAAATATTTTATTAATATAATGAGGCTTTGTGTGTGCATGAGCAGGAGGTGGGAGGGAGAAGAGAAGCAGATGCTTGTGTTACCTAACACAGATTAAGCCAGTTCAAGCTCCAAATTTCAGGAGAAAAGCTTAATTGCCCTTTGACCACACGGACACTAACAGGAAACCTCCATGCAGAGACATCCTTGGGGAAAGGGTAAAATGGCTTGGGCCATACGAAAGAGCTTAAAGCCAGTGAAAAGTTGGCTCCTGAACTCAGAGCTCAGGAGTGGCTGTGGAACAGAGATGAGAGTGATGCTGGGGGTCATCACGGGGAAGGGAAGTCCAGAGCAGGGACAGGAGGCGGTTCAGGTGTTGGGAGATTTATCACATTTATTTATTTATTACTGCTTTATCTGTTTGTTTAGTTTTGTTTCATCAAAAACACTGGGGCTTGCTCAGCCAGAAAAGCTGGGAATGCATGGCGGGGACATCCCCAGGGAAAGTCAAAAGCCACCTTGGTGAAGGTCAGGGCAGGTCAGAAGATCAGGGAATCTCCATGCCTGAGCTGGAGACACCAAAATCATTGCCCTCAGGGACCACTCATGCTTGGGCTGGGGAGCCACCAAGAGCATTTCATGATGAAAGCAAGAATCTTTCTGTGTTTTGGTGAATTTGTGTATCTCCTGGCTGCTCCTGTAGAGTTAAGAGGCTGGGGCCAAGTTTTTTTGGTCCACGAAGAAAATTCAAAGCAGTCATCAACCATTACAAAAATGCACGGGGCAAGGCTTGTCCTGCAAGGGCTCACCCCGTGCTGACCTCCTCTCCCCTGGAGCACAGACCTGCTGCTCCCTGGCCATCTCCTCCTTGCCAAGAGCATCCCTCTAGACCACTGATTTTTGGCATCCACAGGATTTCAGGCGCTCCACGTGAGGTCACTGGGCAGGAGGAGCCCAGGCGGCAGTGGCAGCCTGGAGATGTTTGTCCCAAGCTTTTTCTGCATCCCTTTGGAGAGCCCCATGTGCTCCCTGGAAAATTGCTGCTCAACAGAGAGCCCTCAGACCCCTTGGCTAGCACTGGGATGGGTCTATGCTGCTGATTTGGTGCCCAGCTTGAGGCTTGTTTGCAGGTAGGTTCGTTAAGGAGGCTGATTCCAGGGATTTGAGGGTGCCCAGGGCCTCATTCCTCCCAAAGGCAGCACAAGAGGATGTGCAGACAAGAGGAGAGGCAGTGCCATAAAGCCTGGATGAAGCTGGATTACTTTCCTCTGAAATATTTAAGGGAGCCAGGGGAGGGAGGAGAGCAGGGATGACAGCAGAGGCAACTGGAAGGAGGAGTGAGGATCCACAGCTGTGAGGAGGACTGGGAAGAGGAGGGGGAGGAGAGGCAGGGAGAGAGAAGGATGATGTGATTTAAAGAAAAAAAAAAAAAAAAAGTATTAATCACAGCTCCACAACAGGAATCAGGGTGGGAATCAGCAGCTGGGAGAAGGGAAGAAAATGGAAAAGATTATTTTTCATTTGAAATACATTTCTTCAATCACAAGCCTGCCTGAGAGGGGGAGTTTGCAGCTGGGCACGGCAGAGGGGTCCGTGGTCAGAGGAGGAATATTCTGAGCAGAGCGAGCTCTGCAGTCAGCTGGGCTCCACGCAGGGGTCGGAGCAGGTGGGGGACTCTGTGGCCAACACGAGGTGTCACTGCCAAGGGCTGACAGGCTAAAACACTCCTGCATTCCCCCTCTCTGCAGCACAGCTACAGACAGGCTTTATTTTGTGTCAGGACAAGGAGCAAGAGGCACATTGGGAAGGAAAGTCAAGTGACTTTTACATTTCTACAAACTTGTCAGCTTAAAGCTTTCTCTTTTTTCTTGCTCTGGCTCTTAAGGGAGGGAGGGTGGAGAAGAAAATAGCAAGTTTGTTCACCATGTGAGGGCTGGTTTGTTGTGATTTTTTTTTATTTTTTATCCTGTCTTTTATAGTTGGACCAGTGAATCCAGCTTAACGAAAACATTTCCCTTTGTAGGCTGAACATTCAAAGACTTCACTCCTTTAAGTCTAAATGTGAGTTGCTACTTTGTTTGAATGCCAGGAATCATATGATTAAAAAAAAAAAAAAATCCAGTTAACGGAGGGATGATATAAATTCTCATGAAGTCATGAGGATCAATGACTGTTCAGAGAAATTTCTTTTTTTATACATGTCCAGCATGTTATATATGGGACTTGCCATGTGTGTCAGCAGGAGGAGGAGAAAGCAGCCCCTGGTTTTGCTCCCCAGCGAAGCTGAGAGCACAAAATATGTCACAACAATATTGCTACTTCCTTTACATTTATATTTTCTAACACCCAGGCACTGATTTGCTCCTTATTTAAGCAACATTTTCTTGATAAATTAAAAAAGCAGCAATAGCCATTACTGCAGGCTATATACAGCCTCTAATATCACTTAAGCATATTACAGAATATAATATCTGGTACTTAACGACTAACTTGCATATGAAAGCTCACATAATGTCTCATAAAACCCTTAAAATGGCTTCAGTTTAAGAGTCTCTTTAAAAAAAAAAACACCTTCAGGGAATATTGTAAATGAAGTAGCACTCCAGCCTTAGAAAAAAAAAATTCACACACTTGCAGAAATTTTTAATATAAATTGAACACATTAAAAATTAATTTTGCATGACCATTTCGCATTGCAGTGCCAATGCATAGTTAAGATAAGGCCTTAACTCTTCTTTGTTTAAAGTAGCATGGAAACATCTCTCTCTCCCTTTCCCTCCCCATTATCT
The DNA here is from genome assembly GCA_013401135.1 of Cettia cetti. NCBI lineage: Eukaryota > Metazoa > Chordata > Aves > Passeriformes > Sylviidae > Cettia > Cettia cetti. The sequence continues at coordinate 4,142 of VZUI01043173.1, forward strand.
GGACATAATTATAATTTTCATTAATCAGAAATTGGAACCCCGTCCTCTGATAATGACAGCCCTGGCTGGAGATCAGTGAAACCCTACCTGTGTCACTAAGGAAACTTGCTGTAAACTTTTAGGAAACTCATTAAAGGAAGGTGTGACCTCACAATTAGAGGAGGCTACACAGAGCATTCCTCACATATGCCCGTCAGGGAGAGGGTTTGCTGGAAAAATAGAAAATGTTCTGTTCTGTGACACTTTTCTGGTGGAAATCTCGTAGGTTCTCTGGTGACGTCAGCTGTCAGCTTGGAAGGCTCAGCTGACACAAGAGCTGGCAGCAGGGACACCAAAGCAGGCAGCAGTCTGTGTTAGAGGGCTCCTCTTCCCTGGGGTGTAGATGTAGAAAAGACCTGCAGTGATTTTCCTCTTCTCTTCCAGCTTTTGGACTGGACTCATGGCCAGTGTTTTACAGCGAGGAATCCCCTCAGCAACCCCTGGCTGCAGCTGGACATGGACTGATTCCTTTTGCCCCCTGGAGCAGCTCTGGTGGACACCAGGGAGTCCAAATCTCTCAGATGTCTCCACACCACAGCAGGCAACAAGATTTTTCATGTTCTGACTTGTTTATAAGATGTCCAAGAATTTTTTTTTTCTTTTATTATCCCAAATACGTGATAAAATCATAAAACCTGAGAATTGTTTGGTATGGCATGGACCTTAAAGACCATCTTTGCTCCAACACTTTCTGCTAGATCAGGTTGCTCCAAGCCCCATCCAACCCGGCCTTCAGCACTTGTAATTGATATTCACTTGATATTTTATCTCTTCATTGTTTGATTTACCTGCAGCTAAATCAGGTTTCTAATCCAATTCTGCAAGCTTGTTTGTTAACTATAAACTCTTTAATAGTGTGTCTGCCTGCTGTAACAATGCTCGTTTGTGCTATTAACACTTTAATAAATACATCCTCATGTCAAATATTCAGGAACCTTACAGTCATTTGCATTAAAGATGCTACAAAAGCAAAATAATTTTCCACATGTCACTCATCACAGATGGATTTTGATCGCTAGAGTGTCCTGGTTCTATATTTCTTTGCAAATTAAAATAAACAGTTCCACTCAAACCAACAAATGCCATCTTCGGTCCAAAGTGTCTCAGAAATTGCTCTGACTTCTAAAATGTCTCAGTGTTCTAAATGGCTCTAAAATATCTCAGTGTTCTAAATGGTTGGACTTGGAAAAAGTCACACGGAGCTGCACAGCATGGAAGGAAAGAGAACAGAGCCTGTGAGAACAGAGCCAGAAAGCACCTTCTTGAACATGTGGAGCTAAATGTTCCCACATTTTCCAGGGATTTTAATTGAGAAAACATTACAGCCTTCCACCAATGTGCACAGAGGTAGCAAAGCTGTGTTGGGTCTCTTACTTCTCCCTTGTAGATGGAGAGCAGGAGAAAATGGTTGTGAAAAGCAACAGCAATGTCTTTGTAAAGTTTTCCTGTCATGCTTAATTCTGCTGAGTATTTTTCCATGCTTTGGGTTTGCTGGTGCTTTTTTTTTTTTTTTTTTTTTTTTTTTTTTTTTTTTTTTTTTTTTTTTTTTTTTTTTTCCTTTTGGAAAACAGAAACTTCCAAAGGTCATTCTGGAAACTCATGGACCTGTTCAGGAGCTCCTTCTGGCTCTTCCTTCAGAAGAACACACACAAGAAAATGAGCAGGGGCACTTCCTCCTGCCTCTCCCTATCATATCTTTAATCTCTTTGTGTGGTTTCTGCCTGTGGCTTTCTGAGGATGCACCAGCACCTGCAGTTTCAGACTATAAAAGAGAAGCTTCAAGGTAGCCTGGTGAGGCTGGTAAGCCATCCTCACCACGTGTCTGACAGGCTGTTTAAAACAATAATGCCCATTTTCACAGTGAACCCTCACCTTTCAGCCTGGAGAATGCTTAAAGAAGAAAACAATTCTTTTGGGGCTTCAAGCAGTGCAGGGTGGGGACTTCTGGCTGCGTGTTTCACGTGAGATGTGGGGACAGACAGAGCTGCATGGTCTATAAAGGGATTTGGAGTTGGTGACCACGTGGAGGACCGTGGTGAAGGACTTTCAAACAAATTTTGAGGAGGTTATCCCAAAACAGGGATGACAGAAGTGAACAGGAGAGGAGAAGCTTCTCACCACTCTGCCCAGCACAGGGAGTGCTCAGGGCACACCTCCCTCACCCACACACTGACCTGAGGGCTGCGCACCAGGCAAGAAATGGGAGTCAGGATGGTGAATAGATTGATTTATTTTTTCTCTATGGGAAAATAAAACAAACCAAACCCAGGTCAAATATATAAAACATTTCTCAAAAATATGTATTGTTCCTTTTTTCAGGTGTTAAGTTTGACACTGAGGCATTGTCTTTGCAAGCAGTTTTCAGCTTTTGCCACAATCTCTGCATCGCTCATCAAATTTCCTGTTTGGAACTGGATTTTTTAGAATTTTTCCCATCTGCCCAAAGGCTTTACTCTCTCCACTAAATCTAGAGCTGATCTCTTTGACATGGTAAACACACTCATCTTCTCACAATTCTGTGTCTGCAGAAGCACAGAGAAGCACAGAGTTGTGTATGTTAGAGAGTTCAGCCTGGGAACTGTTGTGCTGTTCTTAGGGGATAGATTCTTCCTTCCTTTCTCCCACAAAGCTGTAAGAGAATAAAAAGAAATTACCTTTCATTGCAAGTCGATTTGTGGGATGTAATGGCACAATTTAGAAAGGAATATTGCAGACAGTGAGACCACTTGGATTAGAATTCTTGAATCAGTTTGTAGGGCTATATATTTCCATAGTACTGTGTTTTGTTGTGTGGGGAATTTAATAAGAGATGTAAATCTGCAAACTGCAATGGTATCACCATAAAACATAAAAGATTCATGTATTATAAATAGGTATGACAAATAAATTATTTATGTGAATGTATATCTGTGTGTGTGTGTGTACACGAGCTCACGTTCACTTTCCTTTTTGAAATAATTAGTGGCAAAGTCTTTTATTGTGCATTGCCCTATGACCTGTGCAAGAGCTTTAATGACTCTTCACACAAAGAGCTGAAGGTAGAGCTTGCTCTGTGCAGAACTGGAGCATCTCAGACTCATTAACATGGGGATCATCACAAGGTATGAACAAAACAAAAAAACCTCAGCCCAAGGAGGCCGAGGATCACTCTGGAAGCGTCCAGGAACCTCCAAGAGCTCCGAGCCATCAGCGTGCAACGATGTAAAGCATTCCACAGGCTCCCTACACCACTGCTAAAAAAGTTTCTGCAGGTAAACCTCAATTCCATCAATCTTCTGCTCGTGCTGTGGCAGAGTTTGGCAGCCACGGTGACAACCTTACCGTGACGACTCCTTTTCCCAGCCCTGAGTGACAGCATCCCTCCCGGTGTGTCAGGAGCACGTGTATTACTCAGTGCATGAAGTCACATGAACTGTACAGGAGGCACTTGCAGCTACAGATCTCTCCTCAGGAACCTGGGCCATCTATAGATAGCTGGCTACACTACGGCCTATTTTTAAGCCAGGGTGGGACACTTCTAAATTAAGGCATGAGTAAAACGAAATTGTAGGAGAGCTCCAGAACATTAGAGAAAAAAAAAATTCCTGTGTGACTTCAGTTACGTTATTAACTTTTCCACTTTTGCTGCAGAAGTTGTTTCTGTCAATATTTTACTTTAACGGTGCTGAACGGGAGGAAGGAGCAGGGTCCAAGCAGATGGCTGTCAGCAAACTGATGACGGCAGTTGAGAATTAGTGTCCAAATACAGTATTTAAAACTTGCTACAGTACATAGTTTCCTGCATATGCATGCCAAAATAAATCTGGTTTGGAGAACCTTTCAGGATCTTAATTTTATTTTTATTTGGAGCTTATTCTATTAAGAATAAGCAAACAGGCAGCGTACCTTAGCTTGGAGGGGGGGGTTGGATCCATGGAGCAGTGAGCACAGAGCTGGATTAACCACGGAGACCTTTCCAACCTTTATTCACTCCAGCTATTGACTTTTTGAACATCACTAAGTACCAGAACAAATGATAACATTAATAACATAAATAGTATTAATTTGTACCTATTTTTGCCTACCTCATGCACACACACTATTAAAATCCTTCCATCTCACACCAGCTGTGTTTTTTTTCCCTCCAGGTAATCTTCCTGAAGGAGGTTGTGAGGGATGAGTACCATCACAGGGGGAATACCTGATGTCAGGCTTTGGATAACTCGAGGCATCTGAACCAGATGCATTTTTAGCAGGGCAGGACAGCAGCAGGTAGTGGCTGTTCCTCTCTGCACACATCTCTTGGTATAAAAGTGTGACTAATCTGAGGGTCTGGATACCTGGCTGCAGCGGGGTCAGAGCAGGGGCAGGCTGTCTCTGCTGCACCGAATTAGAGGCTTACATTCATTATCTCCCAATACCTCATTAAAACCACTTTAATGTGGTGAACATTTGATGGTAGACAAAAGCTTTAATCTTGTGAATATCAAACACACCTGTGTTACATTTCCTCTTGCCAGCAGTTAGCAGAAACAGGTTAACAAGCTATTTTAACTCCTTAATCTGCTGAATTTGTGTGGAAACCAGACTTTCACCAGTCACCTGAGTTTGAACTCGGAAAAAAAAAAATCCTACATACACCCCTAATTTATCAAGCTCTTTTTTCAAACTCTGCCTGCTCTAGACACTTTTAATCATCTGTTTAATTTTGCACCTTTTTTTTATCCTGATATATTATATGCAGGTTATACTTAAGGCCCAGATTTGCCCTATTTTTCTTCCTCATCTGACCTAGATTCAAATTTACACACTGTGAAATAGCTAATAAATCCCCATTAAGGTTGTAAAAGGTGAAGGTTCAACCAATGTGCAAGTCATCAAGTTCTAATGTAAAACTGAATGAGCCTTGATATTAGCAGCAGTCTCAAAAAGTGAGGCTGAAAGACTCTACAGGTTTCCAGCTTTTTTATGGCAGCCTGTGCTTGAAGCACCTCACCTCTGACAACACTGTTAAGCCTGTACAACAGCAGTGACAACAACAGGCCTTTAGAACAGTAGGAAAAAACAAACAGACATTGCTAAAAAATAAATTATAAGCGGTTTTCTTTTTGCACCAGAATTCTCCCACCAAGATCTATTTTAACTCCACACATTTTGAATGTTTTGCTGCAAGAAAACACAGTTCAATAGATATTTCTCAGTAAATATTACAGCCTCTAAATACAAAAATTCATATCAAAGCCCTCACAAAATACATTTATTTTGTGTATCTCACGTGTCAGTGCTGCCCTGCTGAAATGGGGGGTTTGCTTTGCTGTTGAAGTCTTGGAAAAGTGGTTTGTCAGTCCAACTGAAGAGTGCTGCTTTCTTTTTTTTCTACTAGCCATAGATAGTATTACAATGATTTACAGAGACATGCTGAAAGTAAATTATGTTGTAAATGCCTGTCCCTTGGGTCGACAAAGAATCACAGGGAAAAAATGCAAAAAGTTTGAAATTCCCAACAGCAAAGGTTGACAGGAAAATATGGTGTTGTTTTTCTATGAGTAAAAGTAACTTTTATGTTGTGTTTTCCCATGAGAAATTATAAACTTTCAAAGGAATTTTAGTCTCTTGTATGCACACATAAGAGCAATTTATCTGGTACTGCCCCAGTGAAAACACTGTTAAGACTTTAAAGCTGTTAGAACTATGGCTGAACTTCATCTAGGCTGCTACTACTTATTTGTTCTTGCTGCCTCTTCTTGTCAAAACATTTACTCAGACTTCGAAGAGTTGCAAGTTGGCAACGTGTTAATAATATTAGAATGCATTTGTGTCGGCCATGTGGCCGCAATATTTAAGTAAATTCATCACTTATTTAATGAATAATGAATTCACGAGAGTAGCTATGGAGACGTGGAACCATATGTAGTAAATTAAATGGGAACTTGTCAACGTACAGTAACAGGGAATGTCACCAAAGTAGTTGTGTCTGTTTTATAGCAGTGGTGATGCACTTACGCCCAGCCTGGGATGGATTCCTGACTAGGTACAGGACAGCCACAATTTTTTCACACCTAAGTTGCAGCAGTGATTTCTAACAGGTGTGGTAATAAAGTGAGAATTTACACGAGTTCCTTGTCGGTGTGTGCAGGAAAGGTGGAAGAATCTCAAGTTATTCAGTCTGTAAATTACTTAGCAGCATTTTGAAAAGAAATGTAGAGAGCTGCAGGAGTTATTTTTCTTTTTTTTTTTTTTTCCAATGGGAAAATGTCACCAAGGAAAGGGGGGTGAGTGTTACTCAGCTCAGTTCTCATCTGCCCTAGAGCATAATGAAAACTCCAGATATCAAGGATGATTTCCAAGATAATTAATGGGGAAAATCAGACCTGAAGAACAGTAAAGGATACGCAAGAAGCTCATTAAAAAAGAAATCAAGAAAAAAAGGATAGTGCAAAAGTTCAGAAAGGAAAGTCCATCTTTCTGTTTGACTTCAGAGGCACAAGCAGTCTCCTGGACATCATGTCAGTACTCACCAACCTAAGGGTGAGACTATTTCATTCCAACCTCCTTCCATGGGCTGGGACACCTTCTACTATCTCAGGTTGCTCCAAGCCCCATCCAACCCGGCCTTGGACACTTCCAGGGATGGGGCTCTTCCATCCCTGACTTTGCAATATGCAGATAAATGTGTTCAGAGGCTCCACTGACCAAACAGTGCAAGAAACCTAATGATTAATAGGACTGAAGAGCCATGTGCAGCTTTGGATTAGCAAGAACCTGATCTCTGGTTATGCACACGACTAAAGAAGCTTCACCTACCTGAAAAACATCCCTGGTGCAATCCTGTCAGCTAAGGAATTCAGGCTCTTCCAGTGAAATCTTCAAAAATTGAGAGAACTTCACATTTTGTGCTTAAGTGGTGTGTTTAAATGGAAATATCCTGCTGTTGACGTGGCTGAAGGTCCTTTTTGTGTGCACATGGATATAGTTTGCTGCAGTCAATAACAGATAAGACTATATAAAACACAAACACTGGAAAGGAGATAACACAGGAAAGGAGATAATTGTTGGAAAACTGGGTCAGAACTCGTAAAGATTGCAGCCATCTTTGTTTGAAATATCTTAGAAGACCACATCCAGCTAAATCCTGGCTTACAGCAATGTTTATGCTTAGGACATCCCCTGAGGTTTCAGAAATTTTAAAGGCTCTAAAACAAAGACATGCAGCCTTTCAGGTCAGAGACAGTTACAGTGTTGTCACATTTCAAGCATGAGGCTCATCTTCCCAACGAGTTTTTTCTTGAAGAACTCACTTTTATCACCAAGCCTAACTAGAGACTCCCACCATGAGTAACTACTCACTGCCTCTCCACACTGAGTAACTCAGAGCCCACCCTCATGAAGGCAGAAGTCACTCAGCTGCCCCATTTTGCAAACTTGACTCCTGGGACCTTCCCAAGGCCCCTTCCAGTGTAATTTTGGGGATCCATGCCACACCTACAAAAGTTTCCTGCTGTTTTTTCATGTAAAATGCGTCGCATCCCGTCACGTCGCGTCGTGTTGAGTGGCATCACTGCCTTCAGAAATGATGGGATAGAGCCTGACTTGATGTGTTGTGAGTGATGTGACACGATGTGGCATATGTCATAAAATCATTGTCACCCATCAAAAAAAAGTGACAGATCAAATTCAAACAAAGCTCGCCAAATACTTTTAGTGGCTACCCAATCAACTAAAAACAAATATTTCGAATTGTGAGCCAAAAGCGTGGGAGTGTGACTCATTTTTGGTCAGTCCTCACATGCCTAACTTGGCATTTTGCATTTCTTCCACTTTCCTTCACACTGTATTATCCAGTTGGTGGGGAGGAAACTTGTTCAGTTCATTTATATTATTCAGTCTGCATATTTGTCAGACCATTACTTCTAAATATGTTCTCCTAGTCCTTTTCACGAATTGTCCCCATTTACCTTCTCTTTCTTGATGCATTTGAGCTATTATCATGTTATGAAAGTAATAATGTACAGAAAAGGTTGAATTTGTCATCCTGCAACGTTGCACAAGCCAAACTATCAAGAACAAGGAGATAATTTTCTGTAATTCTACATCTGAAGAACACACTATCTATTCAAAAACATCACACTGCTTTTTTTCCAGGTTACATATCTGCTCATTAAACATTTCTAATAAGGAGTGTAAGATAGGGGGAGAAAATAAAAATCACTTTTGTCCTTGTAAATGAATTGCTGCATCTCTGACTAAACCAATATCAGTGTGGGAATAAGCCCAAACAGCTTTTCAAGACTGGAGTTGGGACAACTGGCAACATGCAGTAAGTGGTACCAGAGCATTACCATTGCTCTAATATTCATGGAGTCAGGGAGTGAATTTCCAAATTTCCCCCTGTCCAAAGGGGGAAGGCAGGGCTGTGAAAGATGATGTGGGTGCGATCCATCGCTGTGATCACATAAGGGAACCCCGAAATGTCATAAAATCCCACTCGGATCTGTTGTCACTACTGCTGCTCGTATGGAAAATTAACACATTTAATTAACTGCCTGACCAAGGCAGCTGTTACCTTATATAAAACCTTGAACATCAATGGCTGGCATGTCCCATTAGGTGTTCCAGTGTGCCAGTGGCATCAGACTGATTATCCTTTTATACCAAATGGCACAGCAGGACTCCTCTTGCAGCACGCTCAAGTCAAGATCTTCTTTAAATTCTTCATGGGGCATAATGATGCTCCAGCCCAAATTGCTTAATAATGTTGTCTTTCAGGACAGCCAAGAAGATACACCATGCACAGCAAAACGTGTCCTGGCCAAAGCAACTCTTTTCTCTGCCTTTGTTCCTGACATCTGAAAGTGTTGCTGCTGCCTCGGCTGTGGAAGCGTTTGGTATGTGATTTTCATTGGAATACTACAAGCACTATTTTATTTATATTCCATTTCTATCATTTATGGCAGATGGTTACTTGCCTTAAATTTTTAAATAATATCTTGGCTGCAGAATTTCAAATTAAAAGTAAACTTCCTAAGTCAGAGAAAAGGGTAAGTTTAGTTATTTTTTTAAAAGTTGGTTGGTGGATCTTTTTTTTTCTTTTCAGTGCTCATCCTGTACGCGCAAGTTTGCCTCCATGTGAGCATCCAGATTTATACACATTTTTCCTGGAAATACTTTTTCCCATAAATTTGCGTTGACATGGACTTCAATATTTAAGCACTTGAAAGGTAAACCTTTCCTTCCGAGCCGAAATTGTTACATGTTATTTCATTATAGAGGAGGGAATTTTGTATACATCTGATAATTTTCTAAATGAAATTCAAATTTCAAATTAAGATTTGGAATAGAGCAACCTCTAGACATGGAGAATTTCCACTTACGATATTTTTGCTCTTAACTATCTTTCCAATCCCCTTTTTTATGCTGTGATAGTCACAAATGGGTTGCATTTAGGGAGTTCAAACTGTACACAGAAAAGGACAGGACAAGCTGGCACGTCCTCATTTATTTCAGCAGGAAAATTTAGTTTTAATGTTTGGCTATTAGGCAATAACAACCTTGCAGACAGCATTTTCTACCATTGGTTTCAAATCACTGTGAGAGAAATAGACCCCAATCCTGCAAACATTTACATGTGTGTAACTGCACACATGGGAATAATCCCATTTAACTGACGGGATTACTCTCGTGCATAAAGTTAAGCATGTGTGTAAGTGCTTGCTGGAGCTGGGCCTGGGGGAGAAGACAGGATTTTTGAACCATTTTGGTGCAGTGGGTGGGAATGTTCACATTCCACTTGTTTGGCTTCAAATGCTCCTCTCCGATTTGAAACTTTTGGAGGAAGAATTTGCCTTCTTTTCCATCAAACCAAGATGTTTTAAGACCCTGTGAACCATCCATTGTCATAGCACAAGGACCATTTATTAGGAGGTGTCCATAAATCCAAGCAAATTAGAGCACACAAATAACCTGAGACTTGTGTTGTGTTCCCTGCCCGCAGCCTTCTCACAGATTTGCAAATTTATGTAAACACATTCAAATCTACAAGTTGTAAACTGTACATGGCTGTTATTCACGTGTTTGGGTTTTTTTAGGTTTGTTTTTTTTTTTTTTTTTTTTTTCTTGGTAATCTCAGGTGAAAGGATTCCTGGACTAGATATTTGAAAATGCAAAGAAGCAAATAGAAACAGGAGTTATGAACTCAGTTTAAAAAAGAGCTCCATATGTAAAAGAAAAAAACCAGTTCATCTAAGGTAAAGGGTGCAAAATTTCCTTGTGTAGGAAGGAGATGGTTTAGCCAAAAAATATTTTGGGAAAAGAGCAAAAATATAGACAATACAATTCTCTGCTTGGAAAGTCTTATTTTCTGTCCAAGGAACAGCTAAGGGATCCATCAACTTCATGTCAGATAAGGAGAGATCTTTTTGCCTAAAGCTCCCTTTCCCTACTGTGCTCCCAGTCAAGTTCCTTGCACATTGGGTTAGGAAAAGTTCAATAATGGGAAAGACAAATCTTCAGGTACAAAGCCTCCGACAACAATACCCTTGGGATAAAAAAGGAAGAATTTTTATAACCAAGTTTCCAACCAGAGGAATGTCTAAGAAATCCCAGGTGACTATTCCCACTGAAGTTCACAGTACCTAATCCTGGATATATATTCTCAGCCAGGATTTCAACACTTCAGCTCTCAGGGCTCTTCAGAGACATTTTTCCACAAACAAGGGAAGATCTGCATGTCAAGTTTCCAGTTCTGTATTTGGGAGATGTTGAGAACATCTCCTTCACCCTCAACAGATCAAGAAACTACAGAAACTCAGCTTATCCTTAGACCATTTAGTTATGTTTTCACTGAATGAACTGGAAATTTATACCACAGCTTCTCAGATCCTCTGGCTCCTGAGCAGACTCCTGGAAATAGCTGTATATTAAAATAAAAGCAAAATTATTAACGTTTCATTGAATCGCTTAGGTCGAAAAGATCTTGAAGATCATCAGGCTCACCATTAGACCATCACTGTCACATCTACACATATTTTAAATTCCTCTGGGGATGGAGACTCCACAACTGCCCTGGGCAGCTGTGCCAGGGCTGGACAGCCCTTTCAGAGAAGAAACTTTCCCTGATGCCCAACCTAAACCTCCCTTGACGCAACTTGAGGTCATTCCTCTTGTCCTACTCCTTGATGCTGAGGAGGAGACACAAACCCGGCTGTCCCCTCCTGTCAGGGAGCAGAGCCAGGTCCCCCCTGAGCCTCCTTTTCTCCAGGCTGAGCCCCCTCCCAACCACTTCTGGAGCTCCAGAGCCTTCCCAGATCCTCTTTCGAGATACTGCCATGAAATATCAAATAAAAACGTGCCTGTGTACGTATGGATTCAAACAGAAATACTTACATGTGGCATTTGAGCCCTGATACTTCACCTTCTTGTCAAAGCTGTTGAGAGCAGCAGAGCAAAGTCTGTGACAGTAAAAAAAGCACGAGCTCTATAACAAGCTTGACCCTTATACACTGCAGACATAAAGCTGGAAAATTGCGTGTGGTCCTCCTCTGATGCCGTACTCAAGATTTTTATTGCAAACACCTTCCTTCCAACATCCATTTAACATGCATCCATCTGTCAGGCGAGGTTTCCCACAGCAGTGTTAATGTGCATGTGCCCCCTTCCACTCTGGTAGTTCACACCTTTAACTAGGGCTGGAGCCAGAGTGCAATAAACAGCCTTCCACAGTTTTGAGTATAAAAGGCTCGAAATGTGAGAGACACTTCATCAAAAAAACAAAAGACCAAGACAGAGGAGTTTGGAGCTCTGGAGGGCACAGGGAGTGGTGGGGTTTTAGAACCCTGCTTGCAAATGCCTCCTAAAAAGTAAGAATTATGAATAATGTCTTAAAAGAGAGGGTATAAAGTTAGATCTGATGGGAAGGACACAGTCACAAGCTAAAAAAACCAAGCCCTCGCCTGGCTCCCAACCAGGTGTTGTGTCTTAGCTTGTTTAGAAATACTTCTGGTTGTGTTTAATTAGTTATGACAAAAGATCCTCAAAGAATGTATCAGTTCAAGCCTTAAGTCTGCCTGCAATATTTCACCTTTGTTCAAGGAAAAAAGTATCGCTGAGATACAAAAACTTGGAAAAAATACAGTATGAAAGTTACTGCCTTAATGAAATATTAAAAATGCATCAGGAATACTGTTCTGGCATTAAAAATAAACAATAACATTTCTTCCTAGTTACGGTTCACTTCAATTCTTTAAAAATTAATTATTACCTCTTTAAATATTTGATTAAATTAGATTTGGGTGGGTTATCGCTATCCACAAAATACACGGTGTTGTGTATAAATTTGCTTTCTTCAGTCCCTGACATGTGCAGGCACGTTATACGGTTGTTTGATTATTAGAAAACTAAATCCAATGGCTCTGTTTTGGCAGTTTGCAAAATATATACTATTGAATCTTGCCACTTGGAATGGAAATGCAGCAGTATGTTGGAAATCTCTAATGAAAGAAGAAAAGTAAAGCAGCAAAATTACACTATGTGATATTTGGGATTTTCACGTGGTATCTTATCGTGCTGCTGTATCTCACGTTCTAAAAAGGACACATTTTTTTAATGATTAATTAGGATTTGGGGATAATAGCTTAGAAATCATAAGAAATTTCTAGGCATATAAAGTCTATTCTGTTCTCAATGCAGAAGGATTTATAACTACTCAGATAGCAAGGGGAGAATAAACCCTCCAGCACGTCCTAAGAGAGGTAAGACAATTATTTCTCCAGCATTACAATAAAAGTAATTTAGGATGTCCAAATGGATAAACAAGAAAGCTCTCTGAATGAGCACAGGGGATGGTAGATACAGTTATAAAACATTAATTTAAAACACCTGGAAGTGTCCAAGGCCAGGTTGGAGAGGGTTCAGAGCAACCTGGAAGAGTGGAAGGGTCAGGGGTGGGATGGGGTGGGGTTTAAGGTCCCTTCCAACCCAAACCATTCCATGATTCCTACCCCTAAACCAGGTAAATCTTCCACTAGACCAGGTTATCCCAAGGTCAGTCCATATTGGTGGATGAATAATTTTTGATGCATGTATATTTTTTAAAAACATCAGCTGATGTGGCACTTTACCTCAAATCAAATATTCTGAGACTCACAGTTGGGTTTTTCATTCCATGCTTTGTCCAGAAAAAAAATTATTGAGTTTGAAACAAACAGGCTTTGGGGATATGGCTTTCTTCCATCAACTAGTTGAAAGCATCCAACTTAATCTTCAAAAAGACAACATTTAAAAATAAAATAAATTCAACCTTCCCTTTAGATTAATATCACAATGCCAACATCTGGCTCCTGAGCATGTGTGATGGTTGTTTTGAAAGGATAATTGACTTTGTGGGAAGGTGCTCTGCTCATTGTTCAGATATTGTGGATGACACTTCCTCTCGCTGCTCATCCCATGGGATGCTCCCATCTCACACACACTGGGGTAGCACAGGGAGTGCTTTCCTATGGGCATAGACAGAAGGCTTGTCTTGAAAATCAATCATTCCTTGAGACTGTATTAAAAATTTGAGCCAAACTACATAAAGAATTCTGTAAAAAATAATTACTTGCAAAAGTTCGGGGCTTTTTCCTTACAAATTTCAAATGGAAATTTTTTATGGATTTTTTTTCCTAAATAGATAGGGTTGGGTTTTTGCAGATACTCAACATACTGCATAGAACATTAAAAATAACGAGATAAAACTCCCAGATGAGCTTAATCACTTGTATCTTGAAGGAATTCTTCCCTGTGAGGGTGGGCAGGCCCTGGCACAGGGTGACCAGAAAAGCTGTGGCTGCTCCTGGATCCCTGGCAGTGCCCAAGGCCAGGTTGGATGGGGCTTGGAGCAGCCTGGGATGATGGAAGGTATCCCTGCCCACGGCAGGGGGTAGAGCATGATTACCTTTAAGGTCCCTTCCAACCCAACTCATTCTGGGATTCAGGATAAACACTTTTTGTCACCTAAACCTGACTCCAGGACTCAGCTCCCTGCACTGCATTGTGTAGCTTTACTTTTCACTTTTTTTTTTTTTTTTTTTTTTTTTTTTTTTTTTTTTTTTTTTTTTTCCTAGCGTGAGATGGCGAACTTCAGAGAAAGATTGAGTTATTGGCAGGAACTGCTCCCACTCTCCAAGTAGCACAGGCTTCTCACACTAAAATAGAACTAGAGTGGACTGAAGAGGCTGAACGAGGCATTTATCTCCTCTTCGCTCTGAAGTAGACGCATCCGAATCGCAACAGTGAAATCCGGAGGAACAGCAACTATCTTGTGGGGAATGAGAAAGAAAGTGTCTGGAAAAACCATCCTGCAGATTGAACTCTCTTCCTGCTTCAGGAGCCATCCCCGGGTGCTTCAGCTCAACAGCTATAGACAGTGCTGAGGCACTCAGAGCAGTAGGGCAGGAAGCTGGGCACAGGCAGTAGTGCAGGAAAAAAATGTTTGCATGATTATATATGTGATAATCCAAGCTCGATTTGCATATTTTGATTTTGCTATTCACCAAAGTTGGGTCCCTGAGGCACTTTCCAAGGTCACTTGGGGGACACTGGGAAGTGACACATGAGAGGCAACATGGAGAGCTTGCCCTTGGCCAAGAAACCTGCCCAGAAGTGGAAATAAATTGTTCCTGTTTGGGAAAAAAAATAAAGGAAAGGGGAAAAAAAAGGAAAAAGCAGTTTTGGATGGGAAGACAGTTTCCACAGCCAAGAGGAATTATTTAAGTTGGCTAATACAACACGGCCAGTTGATCCTTTCCCTTTCATATTCCTGCTTGCCTCTCTGCCCCCTCCTTGGGACCGTCTGAAGGAAGGGAAGGAGCAGACAGATGTTCCTGGCCTGTGCTGGTGGGGAATCAGGGACACATCTGAGCTCCTTGCCTCTCTTCAGAGCCACCCAGCTGGGAGTGGTGACTCACAGCTGGGCCACGAGGGCCTTACCATCAACCTGGGAAGATGATGGATTCTCAAAACATTTGCAACTGCAAAAGAAAGTAAAATGGGAATTAAAAAAAAAAAAAAAAAAGAAAAAAAAGAAGAGAAAAGGGAACAAATTTACATGAAAGGAAAAATTGTTCACCATCTCTGTCACTTCTGTTGGTATTTGTTGTCTTTGGAGAGAGAGGCTGGTAAGGAGATTGTTGCCTTGTCCCCTGAGCTGCCAGCAGTGGGACAGCTTCCAGACATTCCTTGTCCTACTTGGAGGACTTTGGACAAGGCCCTGTTGAGACAGGACAAGGGGGAATAGAGTCAAACTGGCAGAGGGCAGGGTTGGATGGGACATGAGGAGGAAAATCTTACTGGTGAGGCCCTGGCACAGAGGAGCTGTGGCTGTGCCTGGACCCCTGGCAGTGCCCAAGGCCAGGCTGGATGGGGTTTGGAGCAAGCTGGGACAGTGGAAAATGTCCTTGCCCACGGCAGGGGGTGTAAATGGGAGTGCTTTGAGTTGTCTTCCAACCCAAACCATTCTGTGAGTGTATGAAAACTAAAGAAATCAGATTTCCTTTCTTTTAAGCATTGGCACTTATGGAAAAGGATGCTCAGAGTTTTCAATGTCACTGTGAGGACAAACCCATGATAAGTGAAATAATGCATTACTTTGTACTGTATGTAATAATAAGTGTCTAAAATTTTGTGGGTTTATTTAATTTTAAAATGGACTTTAAAGTCCTTGAGCTGCTGGATGCAACAAGATCCAGCAGGTTAGTGGAAGTTTTCTCTTCTTTTTCCATTACCTTCAAGTACAAAAGAAACCAGGGAAGAGTTACCAGGAAAAAACTCTGTTCAGTTCCTGACAGGACAGTAAGTGAGTGGCACTGTGGAGAAGCTCACCACATGGCCAATGTTAATGACTCAGGATACAGCAGCTCACCATTTTTTACCCTCCACTCTCCTCTCTGACTGTTGGTGTGTGAAGCACCATCCCAGCCTGAACACACCACAGAATTCCTCCTTGTCTCTGCAGCTCATATTTCCTTCATTCTCACGCACCACTTACAATCAACACCTAATTATTATTATGTATTTTTTTTGTAGGATCGTATTTTCATCCCAGAGAAGGAGGAGCTTTTTAATGTAGTATTTTCTGACAGAGCTCATTCTCATATCCTTTCCCTTTTGCAGTGACAGGCAAGCTTCCTCTGATCCATTCAGAAATAAAGCACAAATTACATCACAGTTACTAGTATTTCCTTATCAATATATCTCCTTTTCATGAGGTTTTCCTTTGGGATCTGCTTTTCCAACAACATGTTTAGCTATCAGAAGGTTAGATTTAGTAATATAAAAATAGTTAAGAAATCAGAACCTAAAGTTAGTAGCAGAAAAGGATCTCTGTGTCAGGGTAAACAAGGATTAAGGCTTTTTAAAAATACAAAAACACAAAAAGAGCTAAAAATGTTCTTCCATGTAATAAATCTGCAGGGTTTACCCCACCACACTGCTGAAGAGATTTTCTGTCTTACCTATTTTCTCTTTTCTCCTGCTGGCCTTTCCATCCTTCCCACACATATTCCTTCTCTTTCCTGTAACCAAAACTGACATCACTTACTTTGTCCCACCGAAATCCAGCACAAACCCCCAAAACCTGTCTGCAACCTCAAGTTCCCAAGGCCATGAGACAAGTGTGACCCTCTTTGTTTGAAGGATTGGGATATTTTAGCTTATTTATTTCATTGTATCCATTTGAAGATGGGAGGATTTTCATGGGATATCACTGAGTGCTGCATTCATCACCTGGCCTCTTGATGCAGAATTTTTAATTTTGCTGGATAGTAATAATAAAGAGTTTGAAGTCAGCTCAGAGCTCCAACTCTGTGTCTTCTGGAAGTGATCTAACTGTTGGATCAGTGTGTCCCTGGCACATTTGTAGAACAAATTCATATGTTGGCTTCCACAAAGCACTGGTAGTGCCTGAGCTTGCCAGCTCTGCCGTTCTACTGCAAAAGAAACAAAATTCAGACTAAATCCAGCCCCTGCACCCTGTTCCAAGACTGAAATTCAAGCGTGGGGATCAGAGGCCACCTCTCCAATGTTGGTCCAGGTTAATCACAATCTTAAATGGGCTCCTTTTTCAGTCAAGGATTGGGTATTGTTGGAATCTTGCAAAAGAAATGCATTCTTTTGAAAAAAAAAAAAAAAATCTATTCCATGTGCCAGAGACGTTTGGAGAAGTATTGATCTCTTGTGGTTTCCATAATTTTAAACACCTCCTGGATCAGGTAATCTCAACAGACTGGCACATCCACCTGGGCCAAAATTTCATGCTTTCTGTGTATATATATTGCATAAAATGAAACGTGTTCACAACAGATTTGCTTAGCTGGCCCCACATTAATTGCTGCTGTGCCTACAGAAACTTCACCAGGCACAGACTTAACACCAGTTTTCATTTAATCAAGCTCCCAATTTGCATCCACTACAAAGTTCCAGCTTATGGCTGATTGGAAAAGGCTGCCCTGTCCCTGGAGGATTGATACATGATATTTTACAGGGCATGATAAATATTATTTTTAAAACTTAAATAAACAAGGTCTCTGAGTGTTTTCTCCTGAAAAGTTTTACTACATTTATGACAATTTAAATATGCCTCTTGAGAACCAAACCATGAAGATAAAGAATGTAACAGGGCCAGACAAGAGAGCTCTGGCATTCTCAACACAGACACATTTTAAAAGAAGAAAAAGCCTGACATTTGCCCCATTTTTGAATGACCAAAAAAATAGATAAATAAATTACTAAACAGGCTCATTACAGACTTATTCTCCTTTTCACGTACCTACAGCAAAAAAATGAATCACATTTTAATGCATGAAAACCAGGTGACAACACATTTGAATCCTGTATAAAATAATGAGCTGTATTTTCATTTGAGATGTGTCAAAATAAAATACCACTGGGAGAAAGTGTGTCTTACTGAATCCTTTATAATAGGCAACATAACCAGCAATGTGTGAAACCAGAGAAATTCAAACCCATACACCCAGAGACACCTTTAAAAGGTGGTGAGTCTGGGTTATCCTTTAATTCTTTTTGGCTCTTCCTCTTAGAGAGAGGACAACCCTCAAAAAGATTTCGGGATCCACTAGAAAAACAGTTGTTTGATGGCAGAAATTGGAATTTTGGGTAATGCAATGCCCACTAGTGTGTACAAACCCAGAGTAGAGATGAGCACAGATCTTAAAACTTACTCTGATGTGACCAGCTGTATTTTGGGGTTTTGTACTGATTTTGCATGGGGGGAAGAAAAAAAAGGTTGTGTTGTGCATGAACATGTAAACCAAGGATGAATTAAACACACCCATGAATCACTTCTCTTGCCATGGCAGATGTGTGACCATAGAATGTCCCACTGAGTGGAAAACAAAACACCAAAACCCAAACAATGAAAAAAAAAAAAAAAAAAAAAGAAGAAGAAAAAGGAGGTTTCTTTTCGAAGTTAACAGAATGAAGCAGAGGTCCATAAAAAAATGAATCTAAGGATGGAGCTTTATCACCTCCCTACAAGAGGGACATTGGCAAATGTACCCCCTACCTTGGGACAGCATCAAGAACTTCCTTCTCCTCTTGATCCAAGCCTGTGTTTACAGCCAGAGGTCCAGCCTGTGTTTGGGATTGTGCTGTGAGTGTTCCCACACCTGCAGCAGATGTTGCACTGCAGGTCATGGTCATACCTGAGAAACTTCTGAGCACTTTAAAAGCTTTTGTCCCTGCTGAAGTTCTCAGATGAGCACACAGCAAGCCCAAGCTCAGAGAAATGAACAGGTTCACTCAGTGGGAGTGAACACAAATTTATGTTTTCTGGCCTCCCCATGCAAGCTCCACTTTAAAGCCTTCCTGTGCTCCAGCTCTGAGGCCTCACTCCCAGTCTGAGCCCAGCAATGACCCACTTGGGATCAGCAGAGAGAGCAGAGGACAAACCAGCTTCCCCCAGTGCCCAGCACCCCTTCCTTCCCCACCTCTGCTCATCTGTCACCCCTTTCCCAGCAGCCAGGTGAGCTCCTGCCTCACCAGAGGGGCACAGCTGGGCTCTCACACCCTGTTCCTCGGGACACCCAGCCCCTCCTGCTCTGCTCCCTCTGCCATGGCCTCTCTCCCAACTCAGATGGGTGACAGATGCTTTTTCTCCTCCACCCCGTTTTGTCAGCAGGATAAAAATAAGTGATTTAAATCAGTCTCTCTTTAGTACCCAACCAGCTAGCCCTGCCTAATATTTGTAGTCTAAATAATCGCCATATGTGGCAGTGGAATACAACTTTGTGGCCTTTTTTTTTTAAATAGAAGTTAATCCAGCTTTGAGCTGGATTAATTCCCAATGAGGCTTGGGGACAGACAGATGTTTCTCTTCTTTGGCCTGGGAATGCTGCCCTCAAAAAGCCACCTATGCTTGTCAGCATCCCTGATGGACACGAGTTGTGCTCATTTTCAGATCCTTGTTTCACCCTACGTTCAGGGGCAGCATTGCACCAGGGTCTGCTTCTCAAAAAAGAAAAAAAAAAAAAAAAAAAAAAGAAAAAAAAAAAGGTATGACATTTGGAAATGTTTTGTTGACTGTTTTGCCATGGAATAAGAAAGACTTCAAAGCTCCCATCTTCATTTGGAGAGTTGGGAAGGAAGAATATTTGCAAAGGAGACATTTGACAGGAAAATCAGTATTAGCCTGTAGGGCAGTAGTGGAGCCAGATAAATCCTGTGCTGGCTCTTAAGGCTGAAACCTCACAGAAACAGTTTTAAGGAAACAAGCCCTGAAGTGCTTATTTACCCTGCGCCACATGACAAGCAGTGGTGAAAAAAACAGCAGGAAAGCGGAGCAAAAGAATAAACTAAATATTCTCTTGTACTTTTCAACCTGCTCATTCTGAAAAAAAAAAATAACGTTCTACCTAGGTTATACATTTCCTTATTATTCTTTGGTCCCCAAAACCATATCCACAGCTAAAAAAATCACCTGGAGACCCCTTTTTTTGGCTGGAAAATACAGGAGGAGTATGATATCCAATGTTCACATTAGAGTACTCACGGAATTCTGTTTCTGAAGTAACGCTAAAAATCATACCTGAGCTTTGAAGGCAAAAGCAGTTGCTTGGCAAGGTTTAAATCTCCCTTTCTGCAGTTTTGTTTTCTCACACACATTATGTAAGCAAGTCACCTCACACCTAAAAATGTGTCTCAATTTGTGTTTGTTCTGCTTTTTTATTGCCACATTTGAAAATTAATAATTCAATGTCCTAATATTAGCCGTCATCTTAGCTGTGATAAAATTAATAATTCATCAAACCAAAATCAAACAAATGCCACCTTTTTATGCTGGATGAGGAATATACTTTGCTGCATTTGCAGAGCTAAATTTGGTGAGATTCACCACTTTATTTTGAATGAAATCATCTTTTACCAATTAATATATCATTTTATCATCTTCACTCTCTTTGAAATTACCACTAAGGAAAGGTTATGCACAGTCACACAGGTTTTATTTTTACAACATATTTTTCCAGATGAAAAGGACTAAAAATGCAAGGAACATTTACTCACTTTTATGCCCTGTCCTCCTGGACAAGCACTTCCAGCTTTTCCAGGGAAAATATCCACTGTACCTGCAGTGCTCTGGCCAAATTCCAGATTTGGGGAATTACACTCAGCCTGTCAAAATTCTTGCTGGATTTTTTTTTTTTTTTTTTTTTTTTTTCCTGGAGCAGGAATCCCCCCTTCCCCTGAGTTGTTGGGGAGTGTTGTGAGTGCTGCTCCTCTCAGCAGGAGCTGCCTGGGCTCCAGCAGAAGGTGAAGGGATTTCCAAGTGTGGAGAGCAGCCTGTGTTAAATCTGCAAAGCGTTTGGAGATCCTTTGGGGTGAGAGGTGCTATGTAAATGTGAGGTCACCGCCGTTATCTGGGGTGCAAATGCATCCTGGGCTGTGAGAGAAGCTTGAGGAGGGGAAAAGAATGAAGGAAAAACAAAACAAAAAACAACAACAACAACAAAATATCAAACTAAAAAGAAAAAGAAAAAAAGAGAGGGGAAAATAGAGTAAGAAAAAAATAAAAAGAAGGGGGGAAATGAGTAAAAAAGGGGGGAAAAGAAGGGGGAAAGGGATAAAAGAAGGGAAAAAAAGATGTAAAAAATAAAAAGAAAAATATATGAGGAAGGGAAGGGAAGGGAAGGGAAGGGAAGGGAAGGGAAGGGAAGGGAAGGGAAGGGAAGGGAAGGGAAGGGAA
>VZUI01043174.1:0-23689 GCA_013401135.1 Cettia cetti
CTGGGGGGGGGGGGGGGGGCTCCCCCACCCCCTCGTCGACCCCCTCCGGATCCCCAAAATCCCTCCTCGTCCCCCTCCACAACCTGTGCTCAGTGTCGCTGTGGCCGCCGCCGCTCCCAGAAGCAGGAGGATCCCGGCGGTCCCGGAGCGCTTCCCGGTGCTTCCCGCTCTACTCCCGGCTGTTCCCATCCCGGTATTTCCCGGCTCCTCTCCGTTGGCTCTGTCTCGTGCTCTTTCCCGGTTTTCCAATCGGGGTTTGTGTCCTGGCGCCCGGCGGGAGGGGAGCCGGGGCTTGGAGGGATCCGGGCGCTCAGTGCCAATCCCTGTCCTGGTCAGTCCCGGAGCTGAATCCCGGTGCCGGTGCTGGTCCCGGTGCTCATCCCGCTCCGTCCCGGCGTTCCCGGAGCCGCCGCCAGCGGCCGCGGGTCTCGTCGGGTCCCTTTTAACGGGCGGGGGGAGGAGCTCGGGGCGTTCAAAAAGGTGGAGGGTGGGGCGGGAAAAGCGGGAGGGACGGACGGAAAACTGGGATCGGGGGATAGGCGGACTCGGGGGCGACCGGAACACCGGGATGGGGGGAGGAAAACCGGGATAAAGGCAGGAAAACCGTGAGGGAAGGAGGGAAAAGCAGGAAGGAGAAAGGGCGGGGCCCGGGCGTCCCTTTTCCCGCCCCCATCCAAAAGCTGCCTTTTAAGTCTTTTCCCCCTTTTCACGCGGGATTAATAGTGGATTTTCCACTGGAGGTGATTCCCGGGGGCGTTGGAGCAGGATCGGGGAGGGGCACAACCTTCCCGAAATGCCTCCCCCCATTCCCAGGGGAGGGAGGGGTCATTGCTGTGGCACCTCCGGGAATGACACCCCAGGGACCCTCTGAGACCTCCCCCCAATCCCCCAGGGACTCCCCAATGCCCCCAGGGAGCCCCCAACCCCCCCAGGACATCCCCAGCTCTGCCCTGGAGGCGACTCAACTCCCGTTGGATTAATTTATTAATTAATTATTGACTGCTGGGAATCCAGGGACAGTGACAACACAGGGGGGTGGGATTGGGACCAACCGGGAGGATCCCAGGGGATGGAGACAACCTGGGACCACCCAGGATGAGCCAGATTGGGACCACTCAGGCTGGGATGATCCAGGACAATCCAAGGACAACCTGGGCCGACCTCAGATGAATCCAGGAGGACCTAAGACCACGCAGGATGGTCTGGATCACCCTGGACCATCTGGGACAGCCCAGGAGAACTTGGGACAATCTGGATCTGGGATGAGCAGGGACAACTTGGGACCATCTGAAAGAACCTGGAATAAACCCATCCAGGACAATCCAGGACGAGCCGGATCCGGGATGATCCGGGAGCTCCGGTGGCTGTGGCAGTGCTGGTTCTGGTATAAATACGGACAAGGCTGGATGTGGTTTTTTGGGATTTTCAGGATTTTGGGAATTCTGGTGTCACTGCTGTTGGAGCTACAGGGGAGAATGGGGCTGGGGGGCGGGGGGCTCTGGGGTTTCGCAGAATTCTGGAGCCGTGGAATGTTGGGGTCAGTCATCCTCGGTGCCGCTACCGGAGCGATCCTGGAAAGGGGGGAAAGGTGAGGAACTGGAAGCCAGGATGAGGCATTTGGAGGGTTCAGGGTAGGATGTGGGGGTAAGGCCATGGATTTGGGATTGAGATGAGGTACTTTTGGGCTCAGCTCAAGATGTGGAGTCAGGATGAAGGATTTGGGGGTCATTCTCACGATCTGGGGGGATTCAGCCTAAAATTTGGAGGTCAGAATGAGATTCAGGGTCACTCCCAGGATTTGGGATCTCTGCCAGAATCCAAGGTCACTCCTGGGATTTGGGGAATTAAGCCCAGGATTCAGGGTAAGGGTGAAGGATCAGGGGTCACTCCCTGGATTTGGGAGTTTCTCAGGATCCAGACTCTTTCCAGGACACAGTGCCATTCCTGGATTCCCTCACCTCCTCCTGCTCGTCCTCGCTCTCGTCGTCGCTCAGGAGGGGTTTGGGGCGTCCCCCCCTCGCCCCCCGGCGCCGGCCCTTCCCACGCTCTGGAACCTTCTCCTTTCGGCCCAGACGGATCTTCACCTTCACCGAGCGGGCTGGGGGGAATCCAGATCCTTCAAATTATCCTGACCCTTCATCCCATCCATCCCCTCCCCTCCGAATCCTACCCTCTCCTCTCCCCTCCCAACACCCACCCTCAGACTCGGATCCTTCCTCCTCTCCCTCCTCCTCCTCCTCGCTCTCCTCTCCGTCGCTTTCCTCCTCCTTTTCCACCTTCTGCCGGACACTGGTGAACACGGACTGGAGCACAATCGAATCCTCGTAGATCTGGGGGAAAACAGGGCATTCCAGGTCATTCCTGGACATTCCCGGTCACTCCAGGCCATCCCAAGCCATAGTGACTGTTATTCCAAGCTGTTCCAGGCTGTTTCTGGCCCTTCTCAGGTGCTGCTCGTGGTCATGCCAGGGACTCTTTCGTTTTCCCTTACCAGGGACCCCTCCAGGTTGAAGGTCTGGGCGTTCTGGCACAGCAGCATCACATCCTTCTCCAGGTCATTGAGGCTCCGGTACTTGTGGTTTCGGATCCGCTCCTGGGAGCAGGAAAAGCAATGAGGGAGGGGCCTAGGGGATGGATTCCAGTGGATCCCGACAGATCCCAGTACCTTGATCTTCTTGAAGTCCACGGGTTTCCGGATGAGCTCGTAGTATTCTGGCAGCTCCTTGCGGGATGGGAGCTGGATGAAAACCTCGCTCAGCTGTCGCCCGCTGCTGCTGCGGGGGGGAAAATGGGCATGAGGGGTGGCCATGCTCATCCCATCCCCTCAGAGCCATGTTCTGTCACCCTGAGCAGGCCTGGGAGTGCCGGGAAGCCCAGCAGCACCTGGCGCCCCTCACCTGTCCTTGTACTTGATGACGGCATCCACGATTTTCCGCATTTTCCGGGTGAGGGGGGGCGGATTTGGGGACAGCTTTTCAGCCGGGGGCCGTCCCCGCTTCTTCTGCTTCCGGCTCTCCTCGTCCTTGTCCCGGTTCCGGGCACTTGGAGGAGGCCCTGCGGGACCCTCAGGCTCCCGCTTCCGCTTCCGAGAGGATTTCTTCTGCCGGACTTCCTCCTCGATCTCCTCCAGTGTCCCCTCCTCGATGGCCTACAGAAAACAGGGATGGGAATCCTTGGGATTGGGGATCCACAGGGACTGGGGGTCCTGGAAAGATGGGGATTTCCAAAGGGACCAGGGCTCCATTTCCAGAGAGACTCTTGCGGTGTTTTTCTGGGATCTGTGAACCTTTTCCAAGATCCACAGGTATTTTTTGGGACCCGCTGGGATTTTTCTGGGATCTGTGGGCCTTTTCCTGGGACTTGTGGACATTTTACCAGGACCTGTGTTTTTCTAAACCCCATGGGCCTTTTCCAGGTCCTGCAGGTGTTTCTCCAGGGACCCTGGAGATTTTCCAGGACCGTAGACCTTTTCCAGCTACCACAGGCATATTCCCAGCCCTCCAGGTGGATCCACTCTGGGAATACCTTGAGCCATTGTTTTTCTGTGAGGGAATCACTGTAATCCACTTCCTTGCGGTGCCGGGAGCCGCGGCCGAACATCTTCTCCTCCTCTTCCTCGCAGGTGAGCCGCTCCACCTCGGCATCATCCTTCAGGATCCAGGATGGGAGCTCATCCTCCTCCATCAGCCGCGGCTTCCGCTTGGGATTCCGCGCCTCCTCCCGCCGCCGGTCCAGGTCCATGCGCTGCCAGGGCAGAAACGGTCACAGGGATCTGGGCAGGGGTCACGGGGGTTGGAGGTGGGATGGGGATGAGGGATGGATCCGAAGGGGGATTTTGAGAGCATAAGGGGGATGCTGCTGGAGAACATGGATGGAGGAGTCACGCCCAGCGCCAGAGGCTGCTTTGGGAACTGGAGGAACTTTGGGACCAGAAAATATTTTGGGAGTTGAAGGAACCAACTCTGGGAACTGCAGGAGTTTTGGGAATTGCAGGAATCACATCATGTGCTGGGAATTGGGAGCCGAAGGAGCCACACTGGGAGTTGGGGGTGTTTCAGGAATTGGGAGTGATTTGTGAACTCCTGGAGGAATTCTGGGAGCAGCACATGCTGCACAGCCAAAGCGTTGGGGAGAAGTTTGGGGAATGGGAAGTTTTGGGAATTGGAGGTGTTCTGGGAACCACCGGCCTCCCCCTGCCCTGCTCCTCCATCCAGGTCCAGCATTGCTGGCATTCTGGGCATGGACACTCCCTGCACACTGGGACAGGGTCCCTGAGGAGTTCCCCAGACTGGGAATGTCACTAGCATTGAGGCTCTCGCTCTTCATCCCCCTCGCATGCCCACACTGCGGGAATTTTGGATAGGAAAATGGCTTTTTCCACACTCCCGGCCACATCTCCTCCTCCTGCTGGGGCTCCTGAGCTCATCCTGCAGGCAGAGCTGGGAGACTCCTACCCTCCTTCATTCTCCTCCTCTCCTTCCTTCTGCTCAGGGACACCTCAATTCCCCACCCTTCTCTTCCTCCCACTCTTCTTCCACCCTCATGGAGACCCCAAAGCCCTCTTGCTACTCCTCTTCTCCTCTTCCTTGGGGGATCTTACTCTCTCTTGCTCTGCTTCCTCCCCACTTTTTCTTCCTCCTCCTCCCCATGAGATCTCCTCCTCCTCCTCACAAGATCCTTACCTCGTGCTCCTCTTCCTCCTCCTCCCCCTGCCCCTTCTTCCTCTTTGTGAGCCCTTTCCCCATCTCCTCCCCTCCTTCTTCCTCTTCCTAGGAAGATCTTCCTTCTCTCCCATCCTGCCCTTCCTCCCTCTCCCCCTCCTCCTCTTCCTCACCATGAACAGGTCGAACTCCTCCTCGTGCCGAGCGATCATCTGATTCACGGTCTCGTCATCGGGCACCTCGTCTTCCTCCTGGGAAAATCCAAATCCAGGGATTCAGCTGCTGCCCCTGGCGCCTCCGGCACGGCCCCCCCGAGACCCCTCCGACGCTCGTTGGCTTCCCACGGATCGGGGACCTTCCTCAGGGTTCGGGGGGCTTGCGCTCCCCTTTGGCTCTTTCGCTGTCGTTTGACCCCGTTTTGGGGCACTTCAGGCTCGTTTTGATCATTTTGGGATTGATTGCAATAGTTTTTCTGCTTGCTTTTTTGGGTGGTTTCAGTGTGTTTTGCTTGGTTTTAGGCTGTTCCTGTGGTTTTTTTGCTCATTTTGGGGTGTTTTAAGATCTATTTGTTCATTTTTTTGGTACTTCAGCTCATTTCAGGGAGGTTCTAGCACAGTCTGGGGCATTTTTAGCTGGTTTTTCAATGTTTCTGTGTTGTTTTCCTCTTTTCAGGGTGGTTTTTAGTTCATTTTGAGGGGGTTTCAGAGTGATTTTCTTTTTAAAGTTTTCTCATTTTCAGGCATTTTATTCATTTTTGCTTTCAGCTCATTTTGGCTTTCAAGCAGTTTCTTCTTATTTTTGGCTCAATTCAGGCCATTTTGAAGTCTTTTGTGGCTGTTTTTGTTCTGTCGTTAGCTCATTTTCCCTGGTTTTGGGCCAGTTTATCTCACCTTTGGCACTTTCAGGCTGTTTTTAACTCACTTCTGGCACTTTCAGGCCAGTTTTACCTCACTTTCAACCCTTTCAGTCAGGTTTTAAATCACTTTCGGAACTTCCAGGCATGTTCAGGTGTACTTTAACTCATTTTTGGCTGTTTTCAGGCTGGTTCTAACTCACTTTTAGCACTTTTGGTCTCATTTTAACTCCCTTCTGGCACTTTCATGCCAGTTTTAACTGATTTTTTTTGCTGTCTTCAGGCTGTTTTTTTCCCCAGTTCTGGTACTTTCATGTCATTTTCATCTTATTTTTGGCACTTTCAGGCCGGTTTTATGTAATCTTTGGCTTTTTCAGGCCTTTTAAATCTCATATTCGGCACTCTCAGGCCATTTTAAACTCACATTGGGCCCTTCAAGCCATTTCAATCTCATTTCTTGCTCTTCCCAGCCCATTTCTCTCTGAGTTCTGTCCCTCCCTGAGCTCCTGGTGGGCCGATCCCTGCCTGTGGCGCGGTGGTGCCGGGCAGTGCTGGCGGGAGGATTGAATGGGCAGTGGAGACTGAACGACCCCGCTCACCTTTAGAGGTGCTTCCTCCGACTCAGCGCCCAGGCACAGGGAGGAGGCAGCGTGGGGGAAGCTGCCACTGCCCGCGCTCTGTCTGCTCTGTGGATAAACACAGGGATTCAGTCTCCAGGGCTGTCAATCCGGCGCCTTTGTTCCCGACGCTACTCCCAAAAAATTCCAAACAAGCCGCCATGCTCCTGCTCTGGGGTTGGTTTGTTGTACTTTTTTTTTTTTTTTTTTTTTTTTTTTCTTCTCTGCTCTCTGACTCCTGACCCCCAAATTCCCACGGGAATTCTGCTCCGGCCCTCACCTCATCCTGCTCCTCGTGCTCCAGGATGGCCTGAAGAAACGCCCGGCGCTCGTGGCTGGAGGATTTCTGGTCGAACATTCCGGCCTGGATCACCTTCTGGTCCACATTGAGCTTGTACTTGGCGGCCGCCAGGATCTTCTCCTCCACGCTGTTGACGGTGCAGAGCCGGAGCACGCGGACCTCGTTCTGCTGCCCGATGCGGTGGGCCCGGTCCTGGGCCTGCAGGTCCTGGGGGAAGGGGCAGTGATAGCACCGGGCTCCCAAAAATCCCACTCGTCCTCAAAATCCACGGGTGGAGATGTGGGATGAGGCCTAAGGGAGTTCAGCGATTCCCAAGGATGACCGGGATACGGCAACAGAATCACCAGGATTATGTAAATCCTGTGGGATGGAGCCACACTGGCCAAAGGGTACCAAAACCCTTGGTTTTGTCCTCAAAATCTGCAAGGATTCTCAAGGATGATGGGGATGTGGCAGTGGGATCACCAGGACTATGTAAGTCCTGTGGGACACGTCAAGTGTTGCAACAAGGGTGCCAAAACTCCCACTTTTGCCCTCAAAATCTACAGGGAAGATGTAGGATGAGCCCTGACGGAACTTAGAGATCACCAAGGATCACAGGGATTCAGTAATGGGATTATGGAGGTCCCGTGGCATGAGGAAGTGCTGGCCAAGAGGTGTCAAAACTCCACTTTTAGCTTTAACAGGGAAAACATGGGATACACCCCAAGCACTCTCAAAAATCCCTAAGGATCATGAGAATTTGTATAATGGGATTGTTGGGACCATGTAGGTCCAGGAGGAAATGGCGACATTGGCCAAGACGTGCCAGAAAAGCTGGTTTTACCCTCAAATAAACCATGGGAGAGATGTGAGATACACCATAAGGAGTCAGGAATTTGGGTAGCTGGATCACCAGGACCCCAGGAACAAGATTCCCGTGGGAAGGAGCAGCATTAGATGAAGGGTCTGGAAAACCCCACTTTTATCCTCAAAGACACAGGATGTGCCCCAGCAATCCCAGAGGATTACGGAAATTCCAGAGTGGGATTGTGGGTTACTCTTTCCTTCTGAGACAGAGGGTGCAGGGAAACCCCAGCTGCAGCACTGGGATTTTGGGGTGGCTCTCCAGGACAGCACCAGTGGGTCTTGGAGAATGACAGAATTCCAACCCCATGGCTCCTATTTGGGTCAGTCAGTTTTGGGGCTGGTTCATTGGGTTTTGGGTCAGTCAGTTGCTTTTGGGTCGGATCACTGATGTTGACTGATTTTATCTTTGGTTGGGTTTGGGGTCAGTCAGCTGATTTTGGGTCATTGGCTTTTGGGTTGCTCTCTGGGTCGGTCACTGGGTTTTGGGTTGATCAGCTGGGTTTGGGTTGATATTCAGGTCAATGGATTGGGATTTGGGTGTTTCTTTGGATCAACAGGCCGATTTTAAAGTTGACTTTTGGGGTCAATTTTCAATTCCACAGGTCCGTTTAGGGGCCGTTCTCCAGGCAGGTGGGCCCTGGCCGTACCTGGTGTGGGTTCCAGTCGCTGTCAAAGATGATGACAGTGTCGGCCGACTGGAGGTTGAGGCCCAGCCCCCCGGCCCGCGTGCTCAGCAGAAAGATGAAATACTCAGAGCCCGGCTCATTGAACGTCTTCAGCAGCATCCCCCGGTCCTCTGCCTTCGTGGTCCCTGGAATCCCACACAGGTGTCACTCCTGCCCCCCAGCACTGGAGCCAGGGGGTCCAGAGAGTGGTTTCATGGGGAATGGGGAGCCCTTTCCCCCTGGGAGGGGGTCCTGTGTAAGGTTGGGCTGATTTTGGTAGAAAGATAGGAAAAAAGAGGGGAAAAAGGGGTGGATCCTGCTCTGAGGTGGGGTGGGAGGTCTCCCAGAATCAGGATTGCAGCAGCCAGAATTACAGCAGCACTGAGGCCATTTTGGGGTCGTTTTCAGGGATATGTGGGTGCCATGGGTCACATTTTGTGCTCTTAAACTGTGTTCATTTCAGAATCACAGAAGGATTTGGGTTGGAAGGGACCTTAAAGCCCATCCTGTTCTGACTCAACCTGTCATTCTAACCAGTTAATTCATATTTGTTTTAGTCACATAGGAGTCCCCAGGGCCCTCCCCCCAACCCGACAGGATCCCTGGATTAATCAGGAGATCAGCTGGAATAAATGGGAAAAACAGCAGCAGGCAATGAGGACTTGATGCCTTGATATCCATCTTTGACATCTTGATATTGATCTTGACATCAATCTTTGATATAATCTTCAATATCTTGATATAAAAACTTAAAAACATTGATAACAATCTCTGATATCTTTATATCAGTCTTGATAGAAACCTTGATCTTGATATCTTTAATGCTGACTTTGATACAAACCATGATATTGATCTTTCTATTGGTATCTCAATATCAATGTCTTGATATACACGTTGCAATCTGGATAGCAAGATAATGACCTTGAAATCTTGGTATCAATCTTGATGTCTTTGATGTTGATCTTCATATAAATACTGATATCTTGCTGATATCATCTCAGTGTCTTGATATTGACCTTGTAATCCAGATATCAAGATACTGATATTTGAAATCCTGATGCCAATCTTGATATAAACCTTGATATCAATCTAACTACTGGTGTCTCAATATCAATGTCTCAATATTGATCACACAATCTGGATAGCAAGACATCAATCTTTATATTAATTGATTATCTTATCTCCCTTTCTCCCTTGATATCTGTTTTGACACATTGAAATTTATCTCCATATCTTCACATCTACTTTGAGAGCTTTACTTAGAGATTTATCTTTGTATCTTGATGGTTTTGTATCTCAATATTCCTCAGCATCTTTCTGTCCAACCCAGTATCTTCATTTCTTTACATCTTGATATTTTTCTTGATGTCTTGACCTTGAGCTCCACATTGTCCAGGGCACCTACTATTCCCCCACCCTCAGGGGCACCAGTGACCCCCCACCCTCCTAGGGGCACTCACCATCCAGCCTGAGGTATTTGAAGCCACGGTAAGCAAAATAGTCCTCCATGATGGTCATAAGGGAGGTCATCTGGCAGAAGAGCAGCACCTTGTGGTTGGTGGCCCGGAGCTTGGGCAAGATCCGGTCCAGGAGCTCGAACTTCCCAGAGGCACGGTATAAATCCAGCCTGGGATGGATAAAAATAGGTATAGTGAGAGGAAAACCGGGATTTAAGGCCAAAAATGTGGTGTCTCCTCCTTGCTGGGATCATCTGGCTGACTGGGGTGGGGGTGGTTCAGCCTCCTCCCCTAGAAATTGTTCGGGTTTGCAAATCCACAAATTTCTCCACTGGTAATCCCAAAACTTGTGACTCACCCCTGCACGATCCCGCCTGTGAACCCCAAGTGCTCCGAAAAAGATTCCTGAAATCGAGAGGAGAAACAGTGTCAGAAATCAGCACAAACTAGCCCAAAAAATCTGGAGTTGCCTTAAAGAGCCAAACCCTGCTCCCTTCCCCTAATGTCTCAAGAAGCTGGTGAGGGAATGGATTGGTTTGGGTGGAAAACAGAGCGATGGAATGTGGCTGGCCCAATGACCTGATCTGGTTCATCCTTGTTGGGTTTAGCTGTGTTTTGGTTTATTCCCATTGGGGTTATCCCAGTTTTGTTGTAAACCCTGTTGGGTTTATCCCTTTTTTTGGTTCATCCCTAGCTTTCCCCTGTTTGGGTTCATCCCCCTGGATTTATCCTCTTTTCCGCACGTTGGCCCCACCTCAATGTGCTGGAACATGTAGGGGTGGTTGCAGATCTTGCGCAGCTGCATGATCGTATTCATCAGCGTCTTCGTGCCGCCTTTGCCCTGCCAGGAACAATCCAGGAGGTTAAAACCCAGATTATTGCTGGGTTCCATCTTTCTTTGCAAGCATTCCCATGAACGTTTGGGAACATTGACTGGGAGTTCACAGCTGCAAAAGTGGGGCTCAGAGACATCAAAATAAATTCAAGATTTTAAGAAACCTCCACTCCCCTCGAGGCGAGGTTGCTTCTGCCTGGCTGTTTTAGGGGAATGGAGTTGGAAAACACGGAATCTCCCACCTCCAGCTTTTAGCTGGGATCAAAGTGTCTTTTTCCAATTATTTTTTGTTTTCATTCTCACAGACCCGCTGACGGCTTTGAGGAGCCCCCACGGACGCCCAAATATGCTGGGGGCCCAAGCTCAACCCACCCCGCAGTGGAGACAAACCCTCCCACGCTCAGCATTCCCAGCACTGATTCCCAAATCCAGACCTTCTTGTCCTTCTCGGAGCCATCAGTGAGGAGGACACCCTTGGCCTGCATGTGCCGGTACAGGACGCGCTGCAGCGCCGACATGTCGCACTTGATCACGTACTCGACCTGCCAGCACCCAAGAGGAGAGTCACACCCAGCCCCTCTGGGAACACCAACCCAACCCAGCAGTGACTGCACAGCAGGATCAAACTCCGCCTGCACGTTCCAGGATGGGGAAGAGCAGCATGGAGACCTCCTCAAGGGTAGTCCAGGAAGGGGAAGATTGGGATGGACCCCAAAATCCCACTCTAAGAACTCCCCAAGCCCCCAGTTCCCCCGAAGGATCAATCCATGTCCCCAGTTCAACCCAACCCAACCCAGCAATGATTCTGGAGTGGGATGAAGCTTCATGTGCATATCACAGGATGGGCAAGAACAGGATGGTTCCCCCCAAGTCATATCCTGGGATGGGGAAAGGCGAGGGGACCCTCCAGTGTCACCTTTTCTGGGAGCTGAGCTTCCACCTCCTTCTTGAGGCGTCGGAGCAGGAAAGGCCGGAGCACCTTGTGCAGGCGGCGGATAATGAGGATTGTCTCCTCCTCGTTCAGGTCCACCTGGCCAGGGAAAGGAATTGTCATCAGAAATGGAATTGGATGGACACCTAACACCTCCAAGAACCCCCTGACCCTCAATTCCTAGCAGGATGGATCAAATTGCCTGCTCAACCTAACAGCAAGTCCAGAGCAGGATGGAGTTCCATGAATGTATCCCAGGATAGGGGAGGGCAGGAAAGAGAACTGTCACCCAGAGAAGGGAACAGAGTCCTCAGTGGTGACACCAAGCCACTTCCAACAGCTCCAAGGACACTCCCAACCCCTCTTGGAGCCATTAACAGTGACACTGAGCCACATCCCACAGCTCCAGAGTCAAATCTATCCTCTCTGGAGTCATGGTGACACCACATCCCACTCCTCTAGAGTCACTTCCAACTTCTCCAGATCCATTAAAGACACTGATCCCACTCATCCCCCCTGCAAGCAGCCCCCACCCACTCCTGCATTTCCCATTTCCTGCACCTTCTCCCCAGTCATGGCAAACGGTGCGTTGAACCACTGCTCAAAGGTGCTGCAGCTTTTGAAGATGGTTGGGAGCAGGAAGTTGAGGAGTGCCCAGAGCTCTGGGAGCTTGTTCTGGAGCGGGGTCCCAGTGAGGAGCAGCCGCCGCGGGGCCACGTAGTGGGTGTTGAGCACCTGCGTCAGTTTGCAGTGGTGGTTCTTCATCCGGTGCCCCTCATCCACGATCATGTACTTCCAGCGGATCTGTGGGAGTGGGAAGGGCAGGGATGGTGGGTACTAGGGGGTGTGGATGTGTCCGGAGCAGCTCAAGGAGGCTCTGAGAGCTGAATATGCTGGGAGTGTCCCCCAACACCGGGGGAGATCCACAAGGGGAAGGGAAATGAGGGGATCCCTGCCGGCATGGTGGATCCCTGCATTGCTGAGGTCTGGATACACCCAGAGCCTCCCAACGCATACATAAGAGATCCACACTGGGATGGGAATCCAGGGGATCCCTGCCACGATGTTTGATTCCAGTTCCAGTGAGGAGGAGGCCCTAACCCCTCAATCCCCAAATTTGGGATCTGGAGCATAACCCAAGTCTTGTTCCATTGGCACAATGCTCCATCCCACTTATCCTCCCCTGCGGCCACAGATCTGAACCCCTTGGCAACAAGAGTCCTGTAGGGATCCAATTAATACTAATTATCCAAGGAATTTTTCATGAAAAGGGAACCACATATCTGATGGATCTTGGAATACATTGCCAAAATTTGGGAACAGGAATTCCACCTCGGCTTTGGCTTCGAGGAGGAGCAGCTCCTACAGAGGCTCCAGGGAATAAAATACCAGGTTTTATTATAAACCAGGCAGGGATTTTCCTGTTTGTAGCATCTGTGATCATTTTCAGATTGGGAAAACCTCTGGGTCCAGTGCTTCCCGGCCTCACCTTTGCCAGGATGTGCTTGTCCTTGATGATGTACTCATATGTTGTGAGCAGAACATTGAATTTTCCACTCCGGAGCTGTGGGACGAAGGCGCGTCGTGCCGCCGGAGAGCCCTGGAGGGAGAATTCCAATGTCACGTGAGGAGGGAGAGGGTAGGAGGGGCTGTTATCCACAGGGAACAGCAAGGTGAGGAGGTTTGGGGGTTCCTTCTGCTGAGGAACAACCAAAAATGGGATTTTGTGGATTTTCATGGATTTGGAGCTGGGACCCTCTTCCTCAGCTCAATGGTAACAGAGCGGGTAGAGGAAAACGGAAGCTGGAATCCAAGGAATGTGGCACTTACCTTGTAGGAGACCTTGACCACAGAAGGAGCCCATTTGTCAAACTCATAGGCCCAGTTGGACAAAGTCCTGGGGGAAAAACATGGAAAGGGTGGGAATCTGGGAACGTGGGGCTGGAGCGGCAGCTGGGTGGGATTTTCCAGGCACTCCGGTACTCACGAGAGCGGGACGATGATGAGGAAGGGGCCGTTGATCCGCTTATGCTCCATGAGGTACGTGATGAGAGCGATGGTCTGGATGGTTTTCCCCAGTCCCATCTCATCTGCCAGGATCCCATTGAGGTTGTTGTTGTACAGAGACACGAGCCATTCCAGGCCTTTGATCTGCAGGAATGCGGTTGGGGATGGGAATAGGGGTGGGAGAGTGGCCCCCTCCTGCCTGGGCACATGCAAACGAGCTGGTAATAAGGTCGGGTTAATTACTCAAAGCCAGATGAAGGAATTGTATATTCCACACAATGGATTTGGCTTTCAGCAGGGAGTGAATTCAGTTCAATATCCTGCTCCATCTTCATCTCATTATCCCGCACCATTCCACTTATTATCCCACACCACCTCAGACTCATTATTCCGCTCCAGCTTGTTATTTCTTCCCAGCTCTGGCTCCTTATCCTGCACCAGCCATCATCCCACCACAGGTCTTGATCCCACCCTGCATCCAGCTCCTTATCCCACTATACCACCTATGGATCACCACAATCTCTGTCACCTGCCCTGGCACCCTCACATCCCCGACCTTCCCAGACCTGGTACTGCTTGAGGACGCCGTTGACCATCAGGGCCGACTGCTTGTCCACACGTTCAGTGACAGCGTGAGCCACAGCGTAGTAGGACTGGAGCCCCCTTGCCAGCGCCTGCGACACCCCGTACTCGTCATCCACGTCCTGCTTGGCGTTCCTGCCCAGAAAACAGGGATAACGTGTCACGACACGCCAGGGAATGGGATCAGAGTGGGAATGAAGAGGAGGAAATAGGGTGGGAGGGAGTATGGGGGGAATAAATGGGGTGAGCAGGGGAAATGAGGGGAAACTGGGATAATGGGTGAGGGGAGGGGCCTGGAGAAAAATATGGGATAAACAGAGGAAGAGGGGAAGCTCAGGGGAAAAATAGATATAATGGAAGACAGAGTGATCTTGATATGGAAAAACATGGATCAAAAGAGGAGATCCCTATTCCTCACGGGCAGGAAAAGGGAAGATGATTTGCGTTTTTGGGGTGGAAAAAAGGGAGGTTTGAAGGACGATGCTATTGGAGGAATTCTTGGAAAGCACTGTCAGTCCTGTGTGAGGTGGTTTTACCACTGAATTTTCAGATAAAATGCCATGTTATGGCTCATTTTGGGAAGATTCGGAAAGAAATGGGCTTGGGGAATGCAATGCTGCTTGTTGAACCCCACTCCTGGGGCAAGGACCTGATTAGGGATGGGAAGCTGGAGCAGGAAAATGGGAAGAGAGAGGGAAGGGCTCACTCGATGATGTGTCGGGCATCCACTTCCGAGACATCATCGCTGTCTGGGTCTGGAATCTTCTTCTTCTCCTCCACGGGCAGCGCTGGCTGTGCTGGCTGTGGCTGCTCCTCTTCCTCCTCCTGAAGGATTCCCAGGAATTACAGGGAAAACAGGAAAGTTCCTTGGGAACACCCTGGAAAGCACCCACCACCTCCCACCCAAAGCTCCCAGAGATGGGAGGCTCCCACAGAATCCTGCCATTCCCTTTGGAGATATGCTGGGAATATTCAGGATGAAAACTGGGGTTTCTGAAAGGGAATTTCCAAGTGTTTCTGGCAGCCCAGTGCTTGCTGAACACAGAGATTCCATTTTATCCCACTATTTAATTCAATTTTTATATCTCAGTTTATCCCATTTTTTAATACTTTTTCCCCTTTTTTATGCTATTCCAATTAATTTTATCCTACTTCACCCTATTGTTTTGTCCCATTTTACCCAATAGATTTATTCCATGTTATCCTAGTATTCTGTTTCGTTTTAATCCATGTTATCTTCCTGTTACATTCCATTTTATCCCACTTTTTCTGAGCAGCCAAACAGCTGTTGCCAAGATCAGTTCTTTCCTGTTCTTCCCAGAACACTCCCAGTGGGAATGTGGCGGGACCCCCCTCACCTCCTCCTCCTCCTCCGAGCCGCTCTCTTCACTGTCGGAGCGTGGAGCCACCTCGTACCTGGGGGGAAAAACAGGGGAACAGGGAATTCCAAATGGAATCTTGCTTTTGTGTTCCCAGTTCCTGCCCAGCTTTTACATTCGAGCCTCCAATTTCCTCCAAGTCTAGCATTTCTAACTCCCCACTGCCATTCCCAATCCTCCACTCCCAGTCCTGACTCCAGCATGCCCAGATCCAGCCTTTTCACTTTCCTACTCCCATTCCCAACCCCGGCATTTCCAGCATTCCCAGCCCCCATTCCCAGCGTACCCAGGGTTCATTTCCAGCCAGGCCTCGAGCTGCCCAGCCTTGGGCGCGTCGGTGCCGGTGAGGATCTTCCCGCTCTCCACATGGATCACCTTCACCGGGAGATCGCTCATCTGGCTGGTCTCGTCTAGCGGCTGTGGGAGAAGCCAATGGATCAGGATTGGGAATTCTCAGCCCCAAACCTCCCCAGAACCTGCTGGACCCAGTGGGATATGGCCTGTGCTCCCTGCCCATGGACTGGAATGATCCCTGTGGACCTTTCCCGGCCATCCCAGGATCCATGGGATGAGCCCGGACTCACCTCTCCATCTGGGCCGATGGCCGGAGCCTGTCCCTCGGCATTCTCT
Source organism: Cettia cetti (assembly GCA_013401135.1). Lineage (NCBI taxonomy): Eukaryota > Metazoa > Chordata > Aves > Passeriformes > Sylviidae > Cettia > Cettia cetti. The sequence goes on from VZUI01043174.1 coordinate 15,768, forward strand.
GCCTTCTGTGGGAGCAACAGGGCAGAAGGAGGAAAGGAAAAAAAAAGGAGAAAAAAGGAGAAGAAAGAAAAGGATAGGAAGGAGAAGAAAAAAGGGAAAGAAATGAAGGATGGGAAGGAAAAAAAGGAGAAGAGAAAAGGATAGAGAAGAGAAAGAGAGTGAAGGGAAAGAAGGGAAAAAAGAGAGAAAGGAAGAAGAGGAGGAGGTGGAAGGAGAGGGGAGTCAGCCTGGGCAGTCCAGCCCTGGCACTCCCTCCATGAGCCATTCCCAGTGCTGTTCCTGGGGTTTCTCCTTTCTCCCACCTTCTTCTTTTTCTTCTTCTTCTTCTCCTTGGCCACCTGGGCTGCCTTGTGCTGCCGCACGAGCTCTGTTAGGTTGGCCACATACTCGTCCGTCTGCTGCAGCAGGTAGGCCAGACGCTTGTCCTTCTTCTGGTCAATGAGCTTCCGGTAGCCCTCCTCATCCTCTGCCTGCCCGGGGTGAACAGCACACCTGGGATCACCCTGACCTCACCCCACACACTCCTTGGCGCCCCTCCTCACCCTCAATGAGGACAAAGATCCTGCCGCATCCACCCTGATCCTGCCCGCCCACCGCCTCTTGGCCGCCTTTTTCCCGGTATCCCGCGTCTGGCTCACCATGAGCCGGCGCATCCGCTCCTTCTCGATGCGCTCGTTCTCTTTCTTCTGCTCGCGCTCAGTGTTGGCGTGGTAGGTGGCCACTGCCTTGGTCAGCTTCTGGATCTTCCCACTCACGCTCCGGTGGTATTCCTTGAAGTCCTTGGCATGCTGCAGGATGCTGTTGAGGTATTCCTGTGGGAAGACAACACAGCCGTCAGATCGCAGGGCTCAGTGTGCGGGGATTGCATAGGAAGTTGGAATGGTGGAGTTGGGAGGGATTGGTGGTCGCTGGAAGAAAGCAATGGGAATTGGGGGACTCCCAATGGCCACTGAGTGGTCCCAACATCCATCACCAAGCCCTTGGCCACCATCATACAGAGTCAACCTCCCCCAACCCCCAAACCAGGTGATTCTCTCAAAACCTCCATCCCTGTCAGCTCCCTGACCTGATTCCTGGGAACCCCCTGACCTGGTGCTTCTGCCGGCGCTTCCGCTCCTGCTCAATCTTCTGCTGCTTCTCCAGCTTCTCCGTGATCCGGGCCTCCCGTAACGACTGCCGCTTGCTGCGCTTGTAAGCCTTGGCATTGAGCGCCGTCTCCAGCGCTGTGTCCCGCCGCATGCACACCACCACCTCCTGCCGCAGCTGCAACCACGGGAAAACCGTGTGCCACCAGCCCTCAGGGTGACCCCGCGATGCTCCTGCTCCCAAATCCTGGTTTTCCCAGTGCTCACCTGGCGCTGGAAGTTGAGCAGCCGCAGAGCCTTCAGCTCGATGGTTGCTTTGGTCCGCAGGTCGCCGGCCAAGGAGCCGGGAAGGTTTTCCAGCTCTTGGATGCGATGGGCAATGCGGGCTTGGAGCCTGTGGAGTAGGGGAAGGGATTCTGAGACAAGTTCAGCTTGCTCCCAACCTAGTTCCCATTGGGAAGAGCATGGGAGTGGGGTGCAGGCATTGGGATGTTGCTTCCAGAATCCTGGGATGAGTTTTGGGGACCCCCATGGGAACAAGGACACAGCAGGGCGAGAGCATGGCCAGTGAAGGGCAAAGGAGCTGGGAAGGGTCAGGAAGAATCTCCAAGAAAAATGGTCTCTGGCTCATCTCTCTGGGTCTTGGGAAGAGGAAAAATGGGATTGAGACAGTTAGAGATTGGAAAAACCTTGGGAATCTCCAAGGAAAACACACTCCAACTCACCCCTCTGGACCTGTGGACATTGGGAAGCAGAAAAACAGGATGGGGGAAAGTTAGGGATAGGAGAAGCCTTGGGAATTCCAAGGAAAATGCCTTCTTGCTCATCTGGAGAGGTCTCAGAAAGAGGGAACATGGGATGCAGGAAGCTGGGACTGGGAGGAACCCTAGAAATTCCCGGTAAATCCAGGGGGGGCCATACCTGTACTCGCGCTCCTGCAGGATTTCAACGGGGTCAAGGCCGCGGGGTTTCTGGATGGGGGTGATCCGGTTCTGTTTAGGATGGATTGGGAGCGCAGGCGGTGCCGGCTGCCCCGGTGAGGGTGGGGGTGGCCCAGGGGATGCCGGCGGCACGGCCGGTGGCACCGGAGAGGGACGGCCCGCAGGGGGTGGTGGCAGCAGCTTCTGGGGGGCCCCGCCCGGAGCTGCCGCTGACAGCGGCCCTATGGGAACAGAGAGTCTGGGAATACGGGCCTGGGGCAAAGGCACGGCTTCCCAGGGGACGTGGATCTCAATTCCTGCAAAAAACCCTAATCATCTGGTCAGAAATGAAGTAAATTCTCCAGAAACTTGAATATCTGACTCAGAATTAGCTTGTGGACTAACTGCAGAGATTCAATGGAAAATTCATCCCAATTCCCCCCAAAACTCCTATTATTTATCTGGAAATCAACCGTAAATCTCCAAAAAAGTCCAATTATTTAGCCAGAAGTTAACCCCTAGTCCCTGCAAAAAATCCAATTATTTCGCTGGAAATCGGCCCCAAGTCCCCCAAAACTTGAATTGATTACGGAAAAATTAACCACAATTCCCTAAAAAACTCCAAATATTTATCTTGGAATAATCACAGGCATCCCTGCAAAGCTGCAGTATGGAAGTTAAACCAACCATTCACAGAACTCCAGCCCTAATTCCAGGGTTTTAACCAGGAACTTCCTTCCAACTCCCAACCCCCAGAGCATCCCTTACTCAGAGATCTGAGACAAATTCACAGAAATTTTGTGACCCAGGTCTTACCTTCTGGCCAGGGCTTTGGGGGGCCCCCAGGGGGCTGCCCTGGCATGCCAGGGGGAACTCCTGAGGGTCCAGGAGGGGGCATGTTGGGCCCTCCTATCCCTGGAAATTCCGCAACATCAGGCAGAAAAGGGAAAAAAAAGAGGAAAATCCCATGAGGACGCTGACTCCTAGGGGAGAGTCCCAGAGGGAAGGTCGGTCTGCTCTGGCTGAAGATGCGGACCTGCAGGTACAGCCCCCATTCCCCTAAACCACCAGTGTCCGGATGATTCTGAAATCCCAACCTCCGGAATGCCCGCGGACATGGATGGGAGAAGAGCTGGAAGCTCAAACTGGGGGATACTGGGGCAGACTGGGAACAAATGCTTCCCATTGATCATCCAGGATAGAATGGCAGGAGGTCCTCTTTCCATGGATTCCCTCAGACAGAATGGGACAAGCTCTCCATGAATATCCCAAGACAAGCTCCCCTAGATATCCCAGGATAACGTGAGATGCAATGGGATGAGTTCCCTGATCTCAGGACAGAACAAGACAAGCTCCTCCACAGATCCCTCAGGATGGAACAGGATGAGCTCCCCCTGGATCCCCCTGGGACACAACCGGACAGTCAGTCCCAGGTCCAAGCTTCCACCCAGCCCCTCCTCACCATGAGGTCTGGAATACCCGGGTGGCGCTGGCCCTGCTCCGGGTGCTTGTCCCGGGCCCTGCGCGGCGCCGGCGGGCGGAGGTAGAGCAGGAATCTGCGGCTGCATCCCGGGCAGCGGCCGCTTTCCCTGGACGGCAACCTGGAGATGCTCTGGGAGTGGCTGCCCCCGCGCCAGCAGCTTGTAGGCCATGATCTGGGCACGGAGCTGATGTAGCTGTGCCGCGTTGAACGGGGACGGGCCCCGGCCCAGCGCCGGCGAGTCCGAGCCAGAACCATCCAGCGCCGCGCCAGAGCCGCCTGCGGAGCTGCTGGAGGGGCCGTTTGATGGCACTGGGCTGGAGGCGTGCTCCGAGCCACCCAGAGGGGATGGATAACCTGGCAGGGAACACAGGGATGTGCTTGAGAGTGGGGCAAGGGGTTGAATTCCAAACAAAAATGAAGGATTTACATCTGAAATCCACGGAGAGCTGTCTGCCCTCAAAATTAAGGATTTCCACACTAAGCCCCACAGGATTTTATCGTTCCTCTCCCAAAATCCAGCACGTGGACCTGGAAATCCCCTGGAGTGCTACTGGAATCCAGGATTTATGCCCTGATATCCACGACTTAAGCCTGGAATGATGAAATCCCCCCACCCCGTCTCTTCAAATCTAGGATGTGGACACGGTTCCTCCCCTTTCCCCCATCATGTTTCTAACCATGCTCCCAACCTTGGGAATGCTGATCCATAGGGCTGGGGGGGGGGCCCATCCCTGCATGGCCCCCTGGCCGCATTCCCATTCCCTTCATCTGCCCATAGCGTGGATCCTCCGACATTCCCTTCTCGTGCATCGGATCCAGGGGCTGTAAGAGGGAAACAACCCGGGAAATCAGACACCAGCAGAGCATTCCTAGAGGAAGTCCTGATGCTTCCAACCCGCCTGGCCCACAGAATTCCCAGGAGTTAGAGCTCCATTTCATTATTCCCAGAGATTCCACCTGCCAGATTCCACCTGCCTTGACCACGAAAATCCTTCCCACAGCACAATTTCCTGGATTTTTTATTAAACTCCCCAGGATTACAGGCGAGGAATTGTTGTTAAAACCAGAAATCCATGAGGAAAAATCTCTCAACTAATGAGTTAATTAATAAGGCTGGAGTGGAGGATTTTCCCATTCCTAAGGTTTTTCAGTGCCTTTTTGGAGCAGGAGAGTCCTTAAGGGATGTGAGTGGTGAAATAAGGTGGGAAGGGAGAGAAGAGAGGAACAGGAAGGGGGTGCAGGTGCAGTTCATGGATTTTAATTAAATCCCTTTGTTACTCCCCTCTTCCCATCTCCTTCTGATATTGGAGGGGGAAAAATGAATCATACCAGCAGTGGGAATTTGCAGAGGTGACAAGGTGGGGGGACACACAAAGGGGGATGCCTCACCTTGTGCAGGGGGTGGATGGTGTCCGGGGCGTATCCTGGAGCCGGGAGCGCGTGTCCCGAGTGTCCAGACCCAGGCGAAGGGCCGGGAGAGGGGCCCAGCATAGATCCCGGGGAAGGGCCGGGACCAGGAGAGGGGCCAGGCCGGGGGGTCCCTCCCAGCGGAGGCTCCGGAGTCGCCATCTTACATCAGGAACTGGGAATGGATTCCTGAAGCTGCACCTGGAATGAGGAACCCAGGTTAACTCTGGGAATAAACTGAGGGAGCACTCGGTGGGAAACATCCTTCCCTGTCCATGATCAAGGAATGAGCAAGAAACCCTCTCACCACAATGCATGCTCATGCATAAGGAATTCATTTTCCAATCCATTCTTGAGGTAGTTAGAATGGGAAATCTGCTTCCAAATCTGTCAGCCAGGAATAAGAAGCAAGGAATCCCCCCTTCCAACTCCATCACTGGGGAACAATGGGAATCCCATTCCTGTTCCGTCCTTGAAGCAGGAGAGATGGGAAATCTGCTTCCCAACCCATCACAGAGATGAGGGATAGGAAACCCCCTTCGCAATTTATCACCAAGACCTCAAAAACAGGGAATCCCCTACCCAATCCATTGTTAAGAAACGAGAAACAGGAAATTTTCTTTTAAGTCCATCACCAAGGAACAAGGAATGGGAATGCCCCATCCTGATCCATTCTAGAGGGCTGCAGAGGGATTAGTGCCACTCTTGCACCAGGATCTGGTAATTCAGAAGGGCCACAAAGAGTCGGGATGCTCATCCCAATCTGGGTTTGGTTGGAATGGGTTTGCTGCATCCATTCTCCAGTCCCAAAGAGGGAGAGAATCCATCCAAAGCCACTGGAATTCTAACAGGAGATGCTCCTTTTCCAGGCAAATCCCTTCTCTTTCCAGGAAAAAAAAAAAACATTTCCAGAAAAAAAAAAATCCCTTTACCTGGGCCTACCCCTAATTTTTCCGTGCAAATACCCCCTTAGCCAAAGTCAAGATCCTCCTTTTTCCAGGCAAAACCTAGAGTACGTTTTCCTGGAAAAAATCCTCCTCTTCCGTAAGGGAAGAAAAAGAACTTTTCTAAGCAAAACACTCATTTTTCTAGGCCAAACCCCATGAATGCTCCAAAGCAGCACAAAAATCCACGGATTCAATAATTCCAGGCTCTGTGGATCAGGAAAAGGTCACAAACTTCTACCCTCCTGCTCCTGGAAAAACCTGGATTTCAGCACCAGGGCAGCAACTCCCAGGACATGGAGCAACCATGAGGGGCCAGTGGGGGGAAATTCCCCAAATCCATCAGGAAACTTCCTTGGACCCAGAAGCTCCTTCAGCCATATAAATGTATTTTCACAGGACGATGCTGCTCCTAGAGCAGCTTCCTAACAATCCGTGTGCATCCTCAGCCTCCCCCAGAAACTTTTTTGGCTTAAAATTCCAAGATTCAAAAGCATGGAAGTTCAACACCCACGGAATTCCACGACTGAGAGACTACTGCCTGAGAATCACCATTCCGAGGGTTCCAACACTCCCCAGAATGATGGGAAACAGGATCAAACATGTGCCAAGGGATAGTTTGACCTGATTTGTCCCATTTGGGTTGTTCTGGGACTGCAAAAAACTCAGACTTCCTAGCACCTGCTTCCCCCTACATGGAGGGATTTATCCCAATTTAAGTTGTTCCAGCCCTTGGGAACTTCCTACCTCCCACAGGCAGAGCCATTTCTTTTCCATCTTCTGACAAGGAAACAGGGATTGACAAAGTGGTTTTCCAGGAAAGAGAGGAACTAATTCCTGCTGGATCTGGCAGGAGCTCATCCTGGCACGGCATTCCCAGGAAAATCACCGCCATTCCAGGGATACCAGGGAATGAATTTTTAATTAAGCTCCATTCCTGCTCTTTTCCAGCCCTGGTACCACCATTCCCTCCTACACAAGAAAATTTTATGCCTAATTCTAAGGAAACCTGCGATTTTAAAGGAAAATATTCCTGTGGGATGTTACTTCCCAGATCCTGGGGAGGGAGGGTTCCTGAAATTCTGGCACCTACCTACAGGCATGGTAGTCTTCTATGCCTCTGGAGGGATGAGCTCCTAACACCAGGCTAGGGAGGAAACCAGGAATATCATTATCCAGCAGCATCGGAGCATTAACTGAGCACAAGACTCCCCAAAAATGGCGATCTCCTCACAGATGAGCCCAATTCAGTGTATGTTTGGGGAATTTGCAAACTTCCAGTGAGGAAACACTCAAAAATCCATTTAAAAATTTGCTCTTAAAAATTCCTCGAGGCAGTGGATTCCACCTAGCTCCAGCCACAAAAATCTTTCCCTCAGCACAATTTGATTTTTCCTGGACTGTTTTATTAAAAACTCTCTGGATTACAGGTGAGAAATTATCATTAAATCCTGAAACCCAAGAAGGAAGTCCCTAGATTAATTAATCAATTAATGGGGTTGGTGCAAGGAAGGTTTTCCCATTCCCAAGGTTTTTCAGCCTATTTTTGGAGTGGGAGAGTGTGGGAGTGATTTGGGGGACTAGAAAATAAATTAGGAAGAGGGAGAGATAATGGGAATGGACTGCGGGTGCAGCTCTTTTAATTAAATCCCTTGCTTATCCTCCCGTTCCCATGTTCCACCTCCGGAGAAGGAAAACGGGTAATTCCAGCAGTGGGAATTCGCGGAGGTGAAACGGAGGCGGGGCTGAAACGGAGAATAAATGGATCGGGATAGATCACTCCTCTTCCAAAATCGGGGTCCTGCTCCGACCTGATCCTCTCTCCCCCACCCCGGATTCCGCCAGGAAAAGGCCAAATTCCCAGCGGGAAATTAGGGACCTCATCTGGGAGGGCTTGGGAATCGCGTGACCCTCCCGTCAAAAAAGGGGGAAAAAAATCGGGTAATTGGGGGGGGGGGGGGGGGGGGGGGGGAGTCTGGTGTCCTTAGGAAGGACAAAGACGGAAAGGATTCGGGATTTGTGGGGGGAAAGAGAAATTATGTGGGAGAATGAGTTATTGGGGGGGGGGGGGAGGCGGGAAAGG